>CM077079.1:205971628-206242652 GCA_039513925.1 Platanthera zijinensis | reverse complement strand
ACGTTGTCACCGGAACGAAAATTTTTTTTGTCAGTTGTATCCGAGGATCTTTGGCATTGGACCTCCTTTCCAATTGCTGATTTCCGGCAAAAATCTCTGACTCCTTTCCAAAATAATTTTAATAACGGTCCTCTAGCGGAAGGCGGAAAGAAATGCTTTGGCAGTCAAAAATGAAGTTATTTGACTTAGGAAAATTCTATACCTCTGTTTGACAACTTTTAGAGCAAAATTCATGGAAATGACTATTTTACCCTTTTTATATTTGTGCATGAATTGGTAGAAATACATGTTGGAAAATTGTAGAAATAATTCTAGAGTTGCATAAATATTATATTAGTCTTGTAGAATTATTTCAGAATTTTTGGATACACTGTAAATTATTAAATAAGCATAATGGCATTTTGGTAAATAATTGAGAATGGATTTTGATAGGCCATTACACTGTATATGTTAATGAAACTCTACCATTATTCATAAAGTAGTGATATAAATGCTCAGTATTTTAATTTTCTTTTTTGGTTGTATATTTCTTATACTTCATTTGGAAATTGATAAATATGTAGACATTGTATTAATTACGGAATAAATAGAAATATAAAAAGGAAAATTATGACATCTTGTAGACAGCAATATTTTACTCACATGCAACTCAGAAAAATTCCCTTAGGTCAGTAGAATTTAATTGACACCACTTCATGTGTAAAATGGCCTAGGGAATAATTTAAATGATTTAATTAGAGGCCTTAATGACCTAGGAAAATTATGAAAATTAACACATTCATTTCATTAGTCCATACCACCCTAGGATAAATATTTGGGGTCAGTTGGACTAAGGATTTAGAAGTTCGATTTCGGGGTGGTATTAGGTCATGGGCTGCGCATAGTAAAAGTACGTTATGCCTTAAGGCCCACCGGGGGATAAATCGACGATTGAACTAGAGAATAAGTTTGGAGTATAACCCTGGTGGGTAGAGTCGTCTTAGTGACGAGAATAAAAGTGCAAGTCACCGGGTAACACTTAGAGTGGAGGACGGCGGAAGGCCGTCGCCCTCCCGATAACAACTTAAGTCATTAGGTTGCTAAGTAATAACAAGTGAAGTATGGGTAATGGGTAAACACCAACTTAATTAATTATCCTTGTGAAAGGGAACTTTGGCTTCATCCCATCTTGGTTTCTAGTGCCTTCGAGACCCCTTCATTGGGCATACCTTGGGCAGTCCTGGGATTAACCCTAAAATACTAAGTGTAACAACCGGTAGACAAGAGTAGTCTAATAGGCTAGATAAACTGTATCTGTTCTCACTCGTGACGAGTTGGAGGGAAAGGGTTAAGTCGTCCCGAGGTGTTCAAAGGGGCGTCATCCCGCGGTGTTCAAAGGGATGAGGTTTGGAATTTAAGCCGGACGGGTTAGTTCGGGGAGCTTTGGCTCGGTTGTTGACTATTACGGACGGGTTTGTCCGGGGAGCGTTGGCTCGGAGGTTGATACATCAAGTTTGCATGTGCATAAGAAATACCTAAGGTGGTGGGTCTTCGGTGTTGGAGGGTCGTTGCACCGACGCCAATACGATGACTCGGCAAGTGTGGTTTTACACTTCGCCAAACTAAGTCCGGCGGTCTTGTCGGCAAAGAGTACGCGTAGTCCGCTTAGTGCACCAAGCGTTGAGGCGTACGATAGGTCAGACCGGTAGTGCTATACTGGTTTTGAGGTGGGCGAGGCCCAACCCACCGCTTTCGTCTGCCACTACGGAGGTATCCTGGGAGGTAACGGCTCTGAAAGGGGGAACTAAAGGTTTGTGTACACAAAGTCGGGTGTGTGAGTTGCACTGCTTGAACATCATTAACCCACCATATAGATGCATATCATAATCATGCATAATAACCTTTGACACCTAATGTATAAGTTTAATGGGACGCTTATACATTAGGACTTGCAAAACGACCCCTTGGTCTATAAGCTTGTGTGGGGCAGGTTTATAAGTCAAGGTCAATTTACTATATTTATAATTGATGTTTGATAACCGACACCCCAACGTATAAGTTTAATGGGACACTTATACGATGGGAGCCTTGCAGAAGATCCCTTGGCTTATGTGCCTTCACATAAGTTAAGGTTACTTTACTTATATTAATTGTCTTTTATGCTCAGTTATTACTGTCACTTATATTCAAAGAATTGCTAGACTAGGTCCACCGTCACCTGCTTTTGTTGTACTCTCCACTTCATGTCCTTCCCTTTCTTCCTCCCCGCCCGGTGCCTTAGAGCATGGGGGAAGGGGTGGGGGATGATAGGACTTGGTCTTTTTGACTGACGGGCGACCGAACATCATATTAGGGAATCGTGGAGCCCAGCATGGAGGAGTAGCCCAGGAGGCCGATGCGCTTAGAGATGGGGCAGTCTAGTACGGGTCTTCAGACTGCCGGGACCGTGAGTTCAGCTTACTAGTAGATGTTCTATTTTACTTCCGCATGAGTGATTCTGTAGTGAGGACTTTGATGTACCGGGCATAAGCCCTTATTCAGTACTCTTTTTTTATTAGATCTGTGGACACTCCCTTCGTGGAGATTTTCTATATATGTGATTTGATGTGGACTGCATTTCTTTCTACTTGCTACTAAATTATGATCGAACAAGGCCGGCAGAATCGGCGTTTTGTGGGGACGACCTTCCCGGGTGCGAAGTCGTCACCGCAAAGCGGCGGTTCTGGGCATAAGACCCCGGGTTTTAAAAAGAAAAAAAAAGGGGGTTTTACATCCAGTTTCATACTTGTGGTCATAATATGCACCAACTATTGTTCTTTGAATAAGTCAAGAATGTCTTTGAATATCTGGTCACTGCCATCAAATGAATCCACATCTATGTTGAATCCAGTAACAAATTTCATTGCGGTAAGAACTGCAACAGAAACAGCCATTGTGTACCTACAAAAACGAAACAAACATGACCAAGTGTAGAGAAGTTTGGAGGGAAAGAAAAGTTTTGCAGAGAGTACGAAAGCACAAAAGGAGAACGACGACCAAACAATGAGTTTTATATAAGGGTTCGATGCCGAAAAGGAAAGATTGTTGAACTCCATTCGACGATCTGGGCTTCTAAAGGAATCTGGAGAGTCTTCAGCATCGTCGATCTCCGTTTGACGATATTGGAGAGCGTCGATCTCCGATCGACGATCTTTTACCAGAAGAAGATAGCCTAGCGCTATCTGGAAAACGCTGAACTCCGGTCGATGCTTTCGGAAAACATTGATCTCCGTTTGACGATCGTGGGGAAAAACGTCGAGCGTAGTTCAGAGACAAGAAACACCCTATAGACACTAGAAAAATCATGTTTTTAACAAGTCTTGGTCAATTTTAGGGTTTTAAAATCTTGGATCTTATTTTAAGCTTCCTCCATCAAACATTCCAAACTGATTAAGGAAGAATGTATGTTTCTTTTCATCCAATGGTTTAGTGAAAATGTCTCCCCTTTGCAAATCTGTTGGGATATATTGAAGTTCAATTTTATTCTTCTCAACATTATCCCTTAAAACGTGATGCCTAATCTCTATATGTTTTGTCCTACTATGGAGGACTGGATTTTGTGCTATAGAAATAGCACTGGTATTATCACAAAATATTTTTGACTTCTCTAAGTTGTAATCATAGTCTAGGAGTTGGTTTTGAATCCACAAAATCTGTGAGCAACAACTGCCTGCTGCCATGTATTCAGCTTCAACAGTTGATGTGGACATAGATGTTTGTTTCTTATAGAACCAAGAGACAAGTCTGTCACCAAGAAACTGGCAAGTTCCACTGGTGCTTTTCCTGTCTACTCTACATCCAGCATAATCAGCATCTGAAAATCCAGTTAATTCAAATCGTGAGTCTTTTGGATACCAGAGACCTAGATTTGGACAACTTTTAACATACCTAAGAATCCTTTTTACTAATGTTAGGTGTGACTCTCTAGGGCTTACTTGGAATCTAGCACATATGCATGTACCAAATATTATGTCAAGTCTACTAGCTGTAAGATACAATAAAGAGCAAATCATTGCTCTATATGTTGTCTGATCAACAAGTTTCCCATGTTCATCAGCATCTAATACAATATTAGTAGGCATAGGTGTTTTCATACATGATGCTTCAGACATACCAAATTTCTTAACCAATTCTTTTGCATACTTGGTTTGAGAAATAAATATGCCATTAGCATGCTGTTTGACTTGCAATCCTAGAAAGAAGGAAAGCTCACCCATGCTACTCATTTCAAATTTAGAATGCATTAGATTAGAGAATCTTTTGCACAAATTTTAATCAGTAGAGCCAAATATAATATCATCTACATATATTTGCACTAGTAGGATATTTGACTTATGGGTTCTAATAAAAAGAGTTTGGTCTACTCTACCCCTTATAAAATCATTTTTCAGAAGAAAGCATGCTAAGGTCTCATACCATGCTCTAGGAGCTTGCTTGAGACCATATAAAGCTTTGTGCAATTTAAAAACATGATCAGGATGAGTTGGAGAGATAAAACTTGGGGGTTGTCTAACATATACTTCTTCCTTGATGTCTCCATTGAGAAATGCACTTTTTACATCAATCTAATAGACCTTGAATCCTATGTGAGCATCATAAGTTAGGAATATTCTTATGGCCTCTAACCTTGCAACTGGTGCAAAGGTCTAGTCATAGTCTATTCCTTCTTCTTGAGAGTATCCTTGTGCAACTAGCCTTGTTCCTGACAATGATTCCTTGATCATCCAATTTGTTTCTAAACACCCAATTTGTTCCAACAATGGAGTGATCCTTAGGCCTTGGCACTAGCTCCCAAACTTTGTTCCTTTCAAATTGATGTAATTCCTCTTGCATTGCAATGATCCAGTGTGGATCTTGTTCTGCATCTTGTATGGATTGAGGTTCAATCTGAGATAGGAAGCAGGTGTGCATCAGGTTTTGGTTGACCTGATTTATGGTTTGCACACCAGTTGAGATGTCTCCAATCACGTGGGAGATTGGATGATCTCTTGATGTTACTAAATCAACAGGTGGTGTTGATTGTTCACCAACCTTTATTGTTGTTTCCTCTTATGGAACAACAACTGGCTCTTCAAGATGATTATCACCAGGATGTTGAGCATCCTCTTCATCTTCATTGTTTTCTCCCTCTTTGTTGGATAAGTGAATGTGTTGTATCCTTTTCTACAATATATAATGTAAGACCCCCTTTTTTTTCTTTTTCAACCACCGGGGTCTTAGGCCCAGAATCGCCGCTTTGCGGTGACACCTTCACGTCCTGAAGGGTCATCACCACAAGGCGCCGATTCTGCCGGCCAATTCGATCACAGAAAGGTAGCACAATAATAGAAGTAAGAGCAATGCAGTCCACAATAATAAATCACATATATAGAAATAAATCTCCATGAAGGGAGTGTCCACAGAGAACATCAGAGTACTATAAATGCGGGCTTATGCCCGGTATAAAATGTCCTCACTACAAGTCTCTCATGCGGAAGCAAAAACAGGAACTACTCAGGGTCGAGACTCACGGTCCCGGCTATGTGAACTCCGGAGCTAGACTGCCCCATCTCCAGGCGCACTGATCTCTGGGGCTGCTCCTCCATGCTGGGCTCCACGATCCCCTAAATGATGCGGTTCGAAAACCGTTAGTTATAAAGACTACGCCCTATCATCCCCTACCCCTTCCCCCATGGCTCCTAGGTACCGAGCGGAGAGGAAGAAAGGGAGGGACATGAAGGTAGAGATTAATCAAGAAACAGATGGCAGCGGAACTAATCTAGCAATTCTATAATAGTATGACAGAAACAGAAAGTAAAGAAAAGTAACCTTAACTTATGTGCGAAAACGCATAAGCCAAGGGATCTTCTGCAAGGCTCCCATCGTATAGAGTGTCCCATACCACCTATACGTTGGGGTGTCGGTTATCAAACAACAGCATATGTTTATATATTGAAATTAACCATTGATTTATAAACTTGCCCACACAAGCTTATAGACCAAGGGGTCGTTTTGCAGGTCCTAAAGTATAAGCGTCCCATACCACTTATACTTTAGGTGTTAGGGTTAAAGGAATCGATTATGCTATGACATGCAGGTGGGTATGATGAAACATGCAAGTGCAACTCACACACCCGACTCTGTGCACACAGACCTTTAGTTCCCCCTTTCGGAGCCGTTACCTCCCAGGATACCTCCGTAGTGGCGGTCGGAAGCGGTGGGTTGGGCCTCGCCCACCTCAAAACCAGTAAAAGCACCACTGGTCTGACCTATCGTACGCCTCAACGCTTGGTGCACTAAGCAGACGCCTGCGTACTCTTGCCGGCTGGCGCACCGGACTTCTGTTGGCGAAGTGCTAATTACCCCGCCGAGTCAACGATATCGGTGTCGGTGTAATCGAACTCCCCGATATCGAAAAACCCACCACCTTAACTTTTCCTATCTTATGCACAGGCAAGTTTATTCGTAAGCACACAAAACCGAGCCGAAGCTCCCCGGACCAAAATGTCCTTCTCCAAACCAACCGAGCCGAAGCTCCCCGGACCATCCCGTCCGTCTCTTAACCAACCGAACCGAAGCTCCCCAGACCATCCCGTCCGTCTCTTAACCAATCGAGCCGAAGCTCCCATCAATCTTCCTGTGCCAACAGTGTTTGTGAAAAGTGCAGCCCTAATTACTAAGTTACTCTTGTCGGTTTGTTATTACAGTTTACGTTAGCCCAGGACTGCCCCCGGTATTCCCTGTGAAGGGCTCTCAAGGGGCACTAGGAACCAAGACGGCGGCATTACGGCCCGAAGTTCCCTTTCGCAAGGCACTTATTGTTATTGGTTTATCTCCCTTAACCCGATTCTCTTCTCATATTACGATAGACTATCCTAGGGTGATTTTTAACCTTCCTCTCTTCGGGAAAGGCGATCTTTCGCCGAAACCCGAGCACCTCTTAACTCTAGCTATCACCACTTCTCACTACTCTTTATACCTTCCTATTGTGATTTCCTCCACCATTGCCCACCCAGACAATATGATTAACTCCAATGCCTTCCTCAGATCATGTCCTATTGCATTTCACAAATTGCTATATGCAGACCGACCTACACTATATGTCGAATCGGTTATGCAATGATCCAATACTCATCCAAATGCCCTAATTATTTACTGGAGACTTACCATGATATAAATGACCTAAATCCAGAAAATGGAAATTTTCATAATTTATTTGGCATTAAATTAAATTCCTCGAAAATCCCAAGGGCTACCGGTTTGAACATGTACTACCCTAAGTTCTCATGCATGATGTCCAGCAAATTTATGATAAATAGTAGGTTTTCTCAATAGGTTAAATTCAAAGTATCATAATTTTTCTATCATCAAAAAGGCATTAAAACTATTTTAGAAATAATCTCTATCTTTTGTTATTTATGAATCAAGTACAGAAAATATTCTTCTAAAAATTACAAATAATTTATGACAAGCAGATAAAGGCCTAGAATTAGCACTGGCCTAGTTTCATAATTTTTCAGTGATAAAATCATCCCTAAATAATTTTTCAAACATAGAACCCCTTTTTTAACTTTATGAAGGAAGTACTGGATGTACTCAACTAAAAATTATATAAATTTCAGGGGTAATCATTCTGTTCTAGAATCTATATTTCCAAAATTTCATGAGATTTCAATGAACAGAGATTTCTAAATAATTAAATCATCATCTAAGGCCATGGCAAGCTTTACAAATGAAGTACTAGCAATAATCAACATAAAATTCCAGAAAAATTGCTATAAGTTCTACCTGATCCAAAACTCACTCTACCCAAATTTCACAGTTTTTAAGTAAGGTTCAGTGACTGATTTTACCTATTTGATATTTTACCCTAAAACTAAGGTTAGGGTTTTAAGTTATCTACTTGTCTCCAAATTCCCCAAGATTACATCCAGACCATTCTTATCAAGTTTTTGTCAACTGTACAGAGTTTCAAGGCAAAACAAGAGCAATTGCCCCATGTCCTTCATAACTCTCAAAACCCTTCATTTAGGGTTTGAGCTTGGATCCTAGGGTAAACCAACCCTAAACCTCACCATTTTTCTCCAAGCAGGTTATAACACCCTTCTTATTCAGAGATCAGAAAATCAGTCCCTGTTGAGGTGATTTGACCTTTCCAAACTCTTAGTGCACTTTTTTACTAAAAAGTGTCTCACTAATGCCTAGTTAAGGGTAGAAGATTTCCTACCCAAAACTCCTCCAAATCAGTTGGAATTTTGTACAGACCTAGGTTTTATAGCCAGGGAGCACTCACCAAAATTTGGGAGGGTTTGGAGGTCATTTGACCACTTAAATAAATTCCTCTAAGTTTATTAAATTGAAACAAAAACTTTAGGCAAAGTATCCCCAAAAATTCCCATTTTTGGTCTGCCTTTAGGTATTGTTAAGGATAATCCCCTGCCCAAATTTCAGGTCATTTGGACAAGGGACGAAGAGTGGGCATCCGTTTTTAATTTCTGCCCAACTCTAGGTACAGCCCCCACTAAAACGGGTGCTTTGGCCGAACCAATTACCCAAACGAGTTGAAACCAATTTTCGATTAATCTAGACTCGAAGGGCTACGACTTTAGTGTCTGGTCACTTTTCCTAAAATGGCCTCTAAGTGCCTCGTTTTGCAGCATTAAAATGTGCCCATCTAAGTATAATTTCCTTACAAAATTATTTACATAATTTATACATTAAAAATAGATTTTACTGTTCATCTTCTACAGAACCCGAAAACCAGGCACAGAAAATCATATTTCCTGTAGCTCTTTCGCGCTCCGTCACCGGTCGTCCGGTCACTTCCCTGGCCAGCCACCACCACCACCGCCTCCGTTGAGGCGATGGCTATCGGTCGGCGGTGGTTTGGCCGCCGGAGGTGGCGGTTTCCGCGAACTCAAGAATACACTTTTCATGGTTTTCCATGAAAACGAGAGATGGATCCGGCTCCGTTGAGCGCGAACTTGCTTTCTAAGAATCCTAAGATCTACCCATGAAAGAGAAGAAGCAGAGGAGGACCTTATTCGCAGTTTGGAGGCGAGAAGAACGACGGGGTGCCATGGCGCGTGGTGGCGTTGCTGAACTTCTCCTACAGCAAGAACAAGGATCTGATCGTTTGATTGAGCGTGTAACCTTCTCCTCTTGCTCCAAGTGGGCTTTTATAAGTCAGCATGTGGGGAGGTGAAAGGGTAAAGCCTTAATGGTCATGAAGGCTCCTCCTAATAACATTTCGGTTACAGTGAAGGGATAAGAAACGGTGGAAGATGAACAGGTGTGTCCAGTTGGCGGTTTCCTATCGGACCACATCTTCCTCATTTATTATATAATTACAGAAGGAAAAACGGCCTGTAATTACTCCTGGTGTAACTTCCCACACCAGCATTTATTAACACGCGTGTTAGAATAATTTCGGGCCTGAACCGTCGTTTCGGCCAATGTCACGGGCGTGACACATAGGTCACGGGCGTGACAAGCCCGGATAGCCAATTTTTGGTTCGACGATCGTCGAACTGAGATCGACGATCGTCGAAGGGTGTTCACGGGCATGACACCTGGGTCACGGGCGTGACAGGCCCGGGTGGTTAATTCTGGGTCGACGATCGTCGAACTGAGATCGACGGTCGTCGAAGGGTGGTCACGCCCTAGGTCACGGGCGTGACACTTAGGTCACGGGCGTGACAGGCCCGAGCTTCAATTTCGACGATCTCCTTACGGAGATCGACGATCGTCGAAGGAGTCACGCCCTAGGTCACGGGAGTGACACATTGGTCACGGGCGTGACATGCCCGGCTGCAAGTTCGACGATCGTCTCACGAAGATCGACGATCGTCGAAGGAGTCACGCCCTAGGTCACGGGCGTGACACCCTGGTCATGGGCATGACATGCCCGGGCAGCAAGTTCGACGATCGTCTCGTGGAGATCGACGATCGTCGAAGTAGTCAATCCCATAGTCACGGGCGTGACCAACCCGTGACCCGAAACCTCGATCGATTTATTTCAATTTTTGGGCTTCACAGGGTTCTGTCACGACCAACCGACTCCTAGGGATCTAGCCGGAAATGGGATGTTACAAATCCCTATAAACAAAACAAAAATTTCGTCCCCGAAATTGAGGTTGAGCCTACGGGGATTTCTATCGGAATAAATTAAACTTGTAACATCCCATACGATCTTTCTATCGGGTTTAGGCGACTATTCGTTTGATAAACGAAGATAATCTCCCCAATAAACAAAAGATTAGCCCCTACCTTGCTGATTGAGTGCGCATGCCTAGGTCCTGAATTTTCCTTATCTAGTCTTAACTGTCCAAAACAAGAAGGCAATCTATAGTATACCGAGAGGTGGTGAGAAGTACCTGACTGAACAACTCCGGGTATCTTTGCCTCATCAGGTCCTGCGGTTCCCAGGTGTGCTCCTCCTGACCGTGATTTATCCACAGAACCTTGACTAAGGGGATCTTCTTGCGGCGCAAGATCCGTACTCCTTTGTGTTCGATCCAGACCGGCTCCAAGTGAACAGATCGGTCTGAAGCTACCGGCCCTTCGGTGGTCAAAATCCGCTGCTCCGGGCGTAGTAGAGCCCTTCTCAGCGAAGAAATGTGGAAGACGTCGTGTAGAGCTGCCAGCTCTGGCGGCAACTCTAGCCTGTAGGCTAGGGGTCCGATCCGCTCCAGGATCCTGTAAGGGCCCATATACCTAGGGCTGAGCTTCTTCCTCCGACCGCGCACCCGTGAGACTCCGTGCATGGGCCGGATCTTCAAGAACACTCGATCTCCTACCCGAAACTCCACCTGACGATGCCGGGCGTCATAGTATTTAGCCTGTCTTCTCTGCGCCTCTAACATCCTATCTCTGATCAGTCTCACCTGAGCCTCGGTGTCTTCAACAAAATCCGATCCCAACACCTTCGGATCCTCATCTTGAACCCAAGAAAGCGAGGTCCTACATTTTCTTCCATACAAGGCTTCATAAGGCGCCATCCTGATGCTGGACAGGTAGCTATTGTTATAGGAGAACTCGACCAACGGTAACATCTTCTCCCACGGCTCCCCTCGGTCCAGTATACACAGTCGTAGTAAATCCTCCAAGGTCCGGTTGGTGCGCTCTGTCTGCCCGTCCGTCTGAGGGTGGAAGGTCGTGCTAAAAGTCAACCGGGTGCCCAAATATGCCTGCACTGACTGCCACTCCCTGGATGTAAACCGTCCATCGCGGTCCGACACTATCGTCTGGGGCAGGCCATGATATCGGATATACTACTCCACGAACTTCCGTACCAGCACTCCCACCGAGTCATCCTTCCTGATCGGTATAAAGCGAGCCACCTTCGTCAACCGATCAAAATCACCCAGATCAAGTCGTTCCACGTCCGAGACCGGGGAAGACCATGTATAAAATCCATAGCTATATCGTCGAACTTCCACTCCGGCACCGGGAGTGGCTGCAGCAATCCTGCGGGGTTCCTGCACTCCGCCTTCACCAACTGACACGCCTCGCAATGGGTCACGAAGTACGTAATGTCCTTCTTCATGCCCGGCCAAAACATCGTCTTCTTCAGATCAGCGGTCATCTTTGTGATCCCCGGGTGCACAGAGTACCGGCTGCAATGCGCCTCCATCATAATATCCTCTCGGATTTGGCCTCCTGCGGGTATATATACTCTGCCTCTGAAATGTAGCAATCCATCTCTCAGGGAATAATCTCCTGTCGAACCTTCCTCCAAAGCTCGGAACATCGGCTCTGCCCACGCATCTGTCCTCAGTCCGTCCCGAATGCGATCCCGAATATCATCTATGGCCACTATCGATGCCAGATACTCCCTATACAGAACTGGGTCATCCTCGGACACTAGGGATATCTGCATATCTCTGAATGACCGGACTAGCTCCATGGACATAACCTAGGGCCCAGCTTCGGAAGTGGCAGCTCGCCGGCTCAACGCGTCGGCCACCACGTTTGCCTTCCCTGGATGGTAGTGCATCTCATACTGATAATCTGCTAAGAACTCCTGTAAGACCCCAACCTCGGAGATGATCGCTGGGCGATCAAACAGCACTTTTTGAGGTCTGAACAGGGGCACACGGCCAGGCACACGGCCGTGTGCCTACCCGTGTTCAGTGGTCTATGGTGGTTTTTGTGCAGTCTCGAGTCAGAGAAGGACACGGCCTGAGACACACGGCCGTGTCTCAAGCCGTGTGTGGGGCACACGGCCTCGAACACGGCCGTGTTCGAAGTCGTGTTCATGAAGCCCGACGATCGTTCCTGAAGCTCCAGGTAACACGGCCCGTGGCACACGGCCGTGTCAGGACCCGTGTCGATCGGTGTAACTGATATTTTGGGTTGAATCAGGGCCGTCCGGATCTTTTATGTTGGATCTAACGGCTGTGGGTTAACCAAGGGGGTATTAGGGTTGAGTTTGGGGCTGAATTCCCTCATTTCAACCCTACCTTTCTCTTTCTAAACTCTTAGAGAGAGGTGAGAGCCAAGAGGAGGAGGAGCAAAGTTCCGGCGGCCGGCGGAGCACCGGAGCACCGACTCGCGATCCGAGTCAGGATCCTCGAAGGCAAGGGCGAGGCGAAGCTTTCCATCCGTCTACATCTTCATGGCGGGCACGCAGAAATCTACGAGGGTAACGATCCTCTTCATAGGGCATGTGTAGTCGCCCTTCATTCTATGCATGGGGAAATCCCCCTCTCGCGAGTGAGCGTTGAGGCGCGGAATCCCTTCGGGTAGATATGTAAAGTCCCCGTTGTTAGAGCCCGGAATCGGAGTACGGGCGTAGGCATTGTGTGTGAAGCCTATTCGGGTTTAACCCGGATCGGTGATGTTTGCATTGCATGGCCGGAGAAGACTCCGCGCCGATGATTTTAGTTTTCCGAAATTTCTACGCGGTAGATTGCATACAGGGATCCTTGGGGGTTAACCTCGAGGCGCACCCGGAAAGCTTGGGCGGAATCGCATTGCCGCCACGATGTTGCCTTGGAGGGCAAATCGGTACATAACGGGGTTATGTGCGTGTTTTGATCGATTGTGGGAATGAGGAGAAACTTGGCCCGCACCGATGGCTGAATGGCCGTGGTGAAGTGAGCAACGGGCGGGTGGAACTCTACCCATTCCAAGTGGTCTCGGTAGAAGCGACCTAAAGTACATGGGACTTCCCGGGAGGCTGGAAACGGGCGTAGGCAACGGCTGAAAGGGCTAAATGCTCACGAGAGTTGCCATCCGAGGGATGGTGGTGGAATCGCGGTGTCGGACTGGGTCCGGACCGGGTTCACCGGTTAGTGCCCTGAGAGCACGGAGTGTGCGGCCGTGCGTGCCGACACTTGTGGCGAATAGAATACTTTATAGAATTGCTATGGTAGTTTTATATGCAGGGAAGGAGCACCGCCGTCCCGAGAAATGGGACGGGGTCGTTATAATTTGGTCAGCTTTGCTGACCGTTGCCCTTTTGTATTGCCACCTCTTGGGTGGATTGCTTTCTACAGGTGCTGCTGCGGAGCCAAGCGGCAAATAGCGTGCTAAAGCCCAAGTAGAAGCGCCAGCCCTCGAAGGCTTAGTTATTAACTTTTTCATATTCCTGTATGGCCGGCCTGCGCGCCGATGTATGAAAGACGCTATCTTGTTAAGCGAACACTTTTGTAAGGCCTTAAGGCCGTGAACTCTTTTGTGTATTTTCATGTTCGTCATTCCTTTGTGGTATTTTATTACTAGTGGACATTCATGCCTTTATGGGTTCTTTGTTTAACTTTAAAATGCTTCCGTTAGAATGCGTTGTGTAGGACGTTGTTGTTAAATTGGATGGAATGGTTGTCCATATTCGTAACCTTCCGGTCTGTCCGTAGTATATGGTGTCGGGCCCCGGCCGGACCTACTGCTATATGCTATGCGACGGATATGGGTGTTACAAATTGGTATCAGACTACCGGTTTCGGTCTAACTTATTGGAATTCGCGGACGAATTCTTTTAAGGGGTGGTGAGCATGGTCACGTGCGTCATCGTTATAACATGAAAAAGAACCCATGAATGTCCACTTAGGAATGAAAATACACTTGTTGAGGAACCTGCGTGTTCCTTTAATTGCTGTTTGCAGTAGTGTTTGGTCGCTTATCGGTGTTTTTGCACGAATATAGGTGACCAGAAGTGGCACTGGGCCGTCTGAACGGCCAGGTTCTGAGGCGAGGAGTGCGCCAAGCGATACGCCTGCAACACCTTTGTCTGCCGAGACCATTAGGTTGGTGGCGGAAGCGGTCATGGCAATGATTAATGCGCAGCCTGCAAGGCAGGTGCAGCAGCCTGCTCCTGCTGTGGAGCAAGTACTGCTTCAGACGGCAGAGCAAAGGAGGGTTGAGCAAGTTGTGTTGGAGCCAGAGTTGCCGCGGAGAGCAACTGAAAGACAACTGAAGCATGTCATGGGCTTTCATCCACCGGTGTTCACGGGGGCAGAAACCCCGACCCAAGCAGAGGATTGGCTCTCAAGGGTCAACAGGGTGATGACTGCGACGGAAACTGAAGAGTGGCAGAAGACCACTATAGCGACGTTCCTTTTGGATGGGGACGCAAGACTGTGGTGGGAGGGCCTAGAGCTGCATCAGTTGAGGGGAAGGCCATTGGCCGAAGTCCCGATGGAGGAGTTTGCGAGACTATTTATGGCTCGATACCTCCCCTCGGCGCAGAGGATTGCGCTAGAGAGCGAATTCCAGAAGTTGGTGCAGGGTGATAGCACCGTTGATGAATACCTCCACGAGTTTACTCGGTTGGGGAGATATGCCGGCGCTACCTTCGCAGACGAGGAGCGCAAGACGAGCCGCTTTTATGAAGGGCTAAGGGATGATTTAATGTTGCTACTGTCGGGGCCCAAGGCGCAGGGTTTCATGACCCTGGTCAGTTCGGCCCGGTCCTTGGAGAAGGATATGAGAAACGTGCAAGCGAAGAAGGAGAGGGAATCTGGTGGCAAGAGATCAGAGTTCAAGGCGCCGACTACGTCGAAGTCGGGCTACCGCAGATTCTCCAAGAAGTCTAGGACGTCGGGTCCAGCTCCTTCTGCAGGTGCCTCGGGGGCAACTACCAATCGAACCCCGGGCGCTTGTTTCACGTGTGGAAAGCCGGGGCACTTTGCCCGTGACTGCTGGAGTGGACGCTCAAAGTCCGAAAGGAAACAAGGAGCTACCTACGAGGAAAAGGGTAAAGCGGTGGAGTCGACCGCGTCCCACTATGCTCTGACTCAGCCTAGAGTCTACAACTTGGGCCAGCAGGAGGCCATCAAGCAAGCGGATGTGGTGACAGGTATGAGTTAATTTATGCAAGTTGACTTGAGAATACTATTACCTATTGCTTGTTAAGCTACTGTCTTTTGCTTAGGCTTTGTGGTGATTAGCGATAGTCCGGCACGGGCACTGTTCGACACTGGTGCTTCGCATTCTTTCTTGTCCGAACAGTTTATATCGCATATCGGAGTCCCTTCTTCGATGGCGAAGGACAATTTAGATGTGTTGCTACCGAATGGGTGCTCGATGCGTGCGGACAGAGTGTGCGCCGTGAAGGTTCACATAGGGAGCCAAGAGTTCGACTTGTTAGCGTCATTATTGTCGTTAGTAGAGTTCGATGTTATCTTTGGAATGGATTGGCTGTCAGAGCAGAAGGCTTGGATCGATTGCGACCGTAAGGAGGTCAAGCTAGGTGTAGGGCGGGAGACTACTTTCGAGGGGCTTAAGGGGTCGAGCAAGACACTGATGTCTGCTCTTCAGGTGGTGAAGGCGGTTCGTGCTGGTGCAGAGCTGTTTTTCGCATTAGTGGAGGCCGCAAAGCCGAAGTCCACTTTGGATGAGATCCCCGTGGTATGCGAGTACCCAGATGTGTTCCCAGATAGCCTTCCTGGAGCCCCACTGCAGCGAGAGATTGATTTTACGATCGAGCTCGTGCCGGGTGCCAAACCCGTGTCACGTGCTCCTTATAGGTTGGCGCCAAAGGAGATGGCGGAGTTGAAGGTTCAGCTGGAGGAGCTGATGGAGCAAGGTTATGTGCGTCAAAGTTCATCGCCTTGGAGCGCACCGGTCCTCTTCGTTAAAAAGAAGGACGGTAGTATGCGGCTGTGCATCGACTACAGAGAATTGAACAAGTTGACGGAGAAGAACAAGTACCCGATCCCGAGGATTGATGATCTCTTTGATTAGTTAGTCGGATCATCTGTATACTCCAAGTTGGACTTGAAGTCGGGATACTATCAGCTGAGGATCAGGGAGTGTGATATCCCAAAGACGGCGTTCAGTACGAGGTACGGGCATTTCGAGTTCACGGTCATGCCATTTGGACTGACGAATGCGCCATCGGTATTTATGGATCTGATGAACTTGACGTTCAGAGATTACCTGGATCGCTTTGTGATTGTCTTCAACGATGACATTCTAGTGTACTCGCAGTGTGAGGAAGATCACTTTAAGCACTTGCACCTGGTGTTGGAGACCCTGAGGAGGAATGAGCTTTATGTGAAGTTTTCCAAGTGCGAGTTCTGGCTACCCTCAGTAGCATTCCTTGGTCATATTGTTAGTGGAGAAGGTATAGCGGTGGATCCGACAAAGATAGTTGCGATACGGGAGTGGCCTGTGTTGTCTTCGGTAGCGGAAGTCCGTAGTTTCCTTGGGCTTGCCGGCTATTACAGGCGCTTCGTAGAGAAATTCTCGCGGATAGCGTTACCTCTCACAAAGTTGACCAGGAAGGATCAGAGATTTTTGTGGACGCGGGAGTGCATGCAGGCTTTCGAGGAGCTAAAGAGACGGTTGACCACGGCGCCAGTGCTCAGTTCGCCGAGTGGAACCGAGGGCTTTGAGGTGTATAGCGACGCTTCGGGTAGTGGTTTGGGCTGCGTGTTGTTGCAGTATGGTAGCGTGATAGCGTATGGATCGCATCAGCTAAAGGTGCATGAAAGAAATTATCCGGTGCACGACTTGGAGTTGGCGGTCGTGATATTTGCACTCAAGTTGTGGAGGCACTACCTATACGGAGTAAGGGTCGACATATACACCGATCACAAGAGCCTAAAATACTTGTTGGATCAAAAGGATCTCAATATGAGGCAGAGGAGGTGGATGGAGTTCCTGGGGGACTACACTTTCAAGATACATTATGTACCCGGGAAGGGCAACGCAGTTGCGGATGCGCTGAGCCGCAGGGCTCCCGCCCAAGCCAACTGGTTGTCGGTGCATGATGAGCGGATAGTACGGGAGTTGGAGAAGCTTGAGATCTGTTGCGTTGACAAGCAGTCGAGCGCTAAGGCAATGTTAAACTGGACAGAGGTGCAGTATGACCTGGCTGATCGGGTTCGGCAGGCATTGGAGTTGGATGACTCCATGAAGGAGCTTTTGGAGGCCGCTCTGGATGGGTCAAATTCCCAGTTCTCGGTAGAAGATGGGTTATTAAGGAAAGATCATCGTTTGTGCGTCCCAAGTGGGGGCAACCTCCGGGCGGAGTTGATGTACGAGGCTCATCATACCAAGTACTCAATCCACCCAGGGAGCACGAAGATGTATCGTGATCTTAAAAAGTTATTTTGGTGGCCGGGACTTAAGAAAGATGTGGCGTTGTATGTGGCCAAATGTCAAGCGTACGCCTTGGTGAAGGCGGAGTGCCAAATGCCGGGCGGATTTCTGAAGTCCTTGCCTATACCAGAGTGGAAATTCGACGACATATCCATGGATTTTGTGCATGGATTGCCAAGATCGCAGAAGGGAAACGACGCCATTTGGGTGATCGTTGACAGATTGACGAAAGTGTCGCATTTCTTACCAATGAGGAAGGATGATCCAGTAGAGAAGTTGGCAAAGCTCTATGTGGATAGCATTGTGCGCTTGCACGGGGTGCCCCGCAGTATTGTGAGTGATCGCGATGGGCATTTCACGTCCAATGACTGGAGGCTAGTGCATCAAATGTTGGGCTCCAAACTGAAGTTTAGCACGGCATTTCATCCGCAGACGGATGGCCAGACCGAGAGAGTCAACAGAACCTTGGAAGACATGCTCCGCATGTGTACGTTGGACTTCGGAAAGAGGTGGGAGGACCACCTATACTTGGTCGAATTTGCTTATAATAATAGTTATCAAGCAAGCATTTGGATGGTGCCGTTCGAAGCTCTTTACGGAAGAAAATGTCGCACGCCGTTGTCATGGTTAGAAACGGGTGAGTCCAAGCTTTATCAGCGTCAAGACATTGAAGATGCCACTTCTTTAGTGCATACTATACGGGAGCGGTTGCGGATTGCCCAGGATAGGCAAGCCAAGTATTATAATGCCAAGCATAGGAACGTGGAATTCAGTGTTGGCGATTGGGTGTACTTGAAGATCAAGCCGTTCAAGGGTGTCTCACGGATTCGACGCTTGAAAAAGTTGAGTCCGAGATACCTTGGGCCATTTGAGATTCTGGAGCGGATCGGAGAAGCAGCTTATAGGTTGAGGTTATCAGCAGAGTTAAGTGCTTTGCACGATGTATTCCACATCTCGGTTTTGCGGAAGGCAGTGCAAGAGCCTTCGCAGGTGTTAGCGGCCGACCAAGTACCGGTTGAGGAAGGATTGACAACGAAAGTCAAGCCCATATCTATTGAGGATTTCGAAGTCAAGCGGCTTCGGAACAAGGAAATCAGAATGGTGAAGGTCCGTTGGGATAACTGCGGACGCGAGGAGCTCTCTTGGGAGCGATAGCAGACAATGCGCGAGGAGTACCCCGAGTTGTTCCCCTCAGGTACTCGTTATGTTTATTTTTTTTTGTGTAGTCTCTGTTCTTAATTTCGGGACGAAATTCTCTTAAGGGGGAGGGAGTTGTAAGACCCCAACCTCGGAGATGATCGCGGGGCGATCAAACAGCACTTTTGGAGGTCTGAACAGGGGCACACGGCCAGGCACACGGCCGTGTGCCTACCCGTGTTCAGTGGTCTATGGTGGTTTTGTGCAGTCTCGAGTCAGAGAAGGACACGGCCTGAGACACACGGCCGTGTCTCAAGCCGTGTGTGGGGCACACGGCCTCGAACACGGCCGTGTTCGAAGCCGTGTTCATGAAGCCCGACGATCGTTCCTGAAGCTCCAGGTAACACGGCCCGTGGTACACGACCGTGTCAGGACCCGTGTCGATCGGCGTAATTGATATTTTGGGTTGAATCCGGGCCGTCTGGATCTTTTATGTTGGATCTAACGGCTGTGGGTTAACCAAGGGGGTATTAGGGTTGAGTTTGGGGCTGAATTCCCTCATTTCAACCCTACCTTTCTCTTTCTAAACTCTTAGAGAGAGGTGAGAGCCAAGAGGAGGAGGAGCAAAGTTCCGGCCGCCGGCGGAGCACCGGAGCACCGACTCACGATCCGAGTCCGGATCCTCGAAGGCAAGGGCGAGGCGAAGCTTTCCATCCGTCTACATCTTCATGGCAGGCACGCGGAAATCTACGAGGGTAACGATCCTCTTCATAGGGCATGTGTAGTCGCCCTTCTTTCTATGCATGGGGAAATCCCCCTCTCGCGAGTGAGCGTTAAGGCGCAGAATCCCTTCGGGTAGATATATAAAGTCCCCGTTGTTAGAGCCTGGAATCGGAGTACAGGCGTAGGCATTGTGTGTGAAGCCTATTCGGGTTTAACCCGGATCGGTGATGTTTGCATTGCATGGCCGGAGAAGACTCCGCGCCGATGATTTTAGTTTTCCGAAATTTCTACGCGGTAGATTGCATACAGGGATCCTTGGGGGTTAACCTCGAGGCGCACCCGGAAAGCTTGGGCGGAATCGCATTGCCGCCACGATGTTGCCTTGGAGGGCAAATCGGTACATAACGGGGTTATGTGCGTGTTTTGATCGATTGTGGGAATGAGGAGAAACTTGGCCCGCACCGATGGCTGAATGGCCGTGGTGAAGTGAGCAACGGGCGGGTGGAACTCTACCCATTCCAAGTGGTCTCGGTAGAAGCGACCTAAAGTACATGGGACTTCCCGGGAGGCTGGAAACGGGCCTAGGCTTCGGCTGAAAGGGCTAAATGCTCACGAGAGTTGCCATCCGAGGGATGGTGGTGGAATCGCGGTGTCGGACTGGGTCCGGACCGGGTTCACCGGTTAGTGCCCTGAGAGCACGGAGTGTGCGGCCGTGCGTGCCGACACTTGTGGCGAATAGAATACTTTATATAATTGCTATGGTAGTTTTATATGTAGGGAAGGAGCACCGCCGTCCCGAGAAACGGGACGGGGTCGTTATAATTTAGTCAGCTTTGCTGACCGTTGCCCTTTTGTATTGCCACCTCTTGGGTGGATTGCTTTCTACAGGTGCTGCTGCGGAGCCAAGCGGCAAATAGCGGGCTAAAGCCGAAGTTGCAGCGCCAGCCCTCGAAGGCTTAGTTATTAACTTTTTCATATTCATGTATGGCCGGCCTGCGCGCTGATGTATGAAAGACGCTATCTTGTTAAGCGAACACTTTTGTAAGGCCTTAAGGCCGTGAACTCTTTTGTGTATTTTCATGTTCGTCATTCCTTTGTGGTATTTTATTACTAGTGGACATTCATGCCTTTATGGGTTCTTTGTTTAACTTTAAAATGCTTCCGTTAGAATGCGTTGTGTAGGACGTTGTTGTTAAATTGGTTGGAATGGTTGTCCATATTCGTAACCTTCCGGTCTGTCCGTAGTATATGGCGTCGGGCCCCGGCCGGACCTACTGCTATATGCTATGCGAGGGATAGGGGTGTTACAACTCCACCCAGCGCCTCTGCCTGATATTCAGCTCCTTCTGCGTGTCCACGTATTTCAGGTTCTTGTGGTCGGAGTAGATGTCGCAGTGGACTCCGTAAAGATAATGGCGCCAGACCTTCAGAGCAAAAACGACCGCTCCCATCTCAAGGTCGTGCACTGGGTAGTTCTTCTCATGGGTCTTCAGCTGGCGGGAGGCATATGCTATGACGTGTCTGTTCTGCATCAGCACTGCTCCCATCCCCTGGTATGATGCATCGATATACACCTGGAATCCTTCCTTTCCAGATGGAAGGGCCAGAATAGGGGCTGAGATGAGTCGGTCCTTCAGTTCTTGGAAAGCCTCCTGGCACTGCGGGGTCCAAACGAAAGGTGCCTCCTTCTTCGTCAAAGATGTGAGGGGGAGGGCAATCTGAGAGAACCCCTCCACAAACTTCCAGTAGTAACCGGCAAGTCCCAAGAAACTTCGTACATCGGTGGCTGTCTTCAACTGAGGCCAATCTCGAACTGCCCGAATCTTTGCCGGATCCACTGCCAACCCGGCTCCGCTGATAATATGGCCCAGGAAGGCCACCTCCTTCAACCAAAACTGACACTTGCTGAATTTTGCATAAAGACGATGCTCCCGCAACCTTTCATAAGTCAGTGTTAGATGCTGAGTGTGCTCCTCCTCCGTCCTAGAGTAGATCAGGATGTCGTCTATGAATACTATAGCAAACACATCCAAGTAGGCCTCGAAGAACCGTTCATGAGACTCATGAACGCCGACGGGGCATTCGTGAGCCCGAAGGGCATCACGGTGAACTCATACATGCCATATCTGCTACTGAAGGCCGTCTTCGGGATATCCTCCTCCTGGATCCGTAGCTGGTAGTATCATGACCTCAAGTCCAGCTTCGAGAAATAATGGGTCCCCTCCAGCTGGTCGAACAATTCGTCTATCCGAGGGAGCGGATAGGTATTCCGGACGGTCAGCCTGTTTAGTGCTCGATAATCGATGCACAGGCGGAGTGTCCCATCCTTCTTCTTCACGAATAGGACCGGTGCTCCCCATGGCGAGAAACTCGGTCTAACAAATCCTGCCTCAACCAATTCCTGCAACTGAGTCCGAAACTCTGCCAACTCCTTTGGGGCCATCCGATAAGGGGCCCTAGATGCCGGCTTGGCCCCCGGCACAAGCTGTATCTGAAAGTCCTGCTCTCGGTGTGGAGGTAGTCCTGGCAGTTTCTCTGGAAAGATGTCAGCGAAATCTCGCACCACCGGGATGTCTGTCACCGACTCCTTAACTTCCGCCATCTCAAATAGAATCTGATAGACCTCCTCTCCCTGCAGATGGGCCTTAACGGCCTGTACCGAAGATAAGAGTATACGAGAGACAGGTCTTATACCTTCGATGGTAATGAAAGAGTCCCCGTGTCTCACGGTGATCCTCTTCGCCTGGCAGTCAATCTGGGCATGGTTCCAGTGCAGCCATACCATGCCCGGGATCAGGTCGTAGTCTGTCAGCTTCAAAATCGTCGCTGGAGCCTCGAATACCTTTCCACCAATTTCTGCCTCCATATTGCAGTGATCCGTGGTAAGGAGCTCAGATCCATCTGGTAGTCGCACCCTCATCCTCGAGCCTATGAACCGCTCCACGCCTTCCAGTCCTTCTACGAACGTCTCCGACACAAAGGAGTGAGTAGCTCCAGTATCGAACAGCGTGCGGGCCGGCTTGACGTTGATGAAGACTATACCTAGGGGGATTAGATATCTTAGGGTTCTATAGTGAGTTTTACTTTCCTTACTAATCTATCTAGTGCGATTCAAAGTTTGACCATTGAAAGGGAAATTCTATGAAAATAAAGAAGAATTGCGGCGTACCTGCGATGACCTGCTCCGGATTCTGAGGCTGCGCAAGGTCCAAAGCATATACCTGCTCTCTTCCCTGTCTACGATCTCCCTCCTGGTATCCACGACCGCGGCCGCGTCCTCGGCCTCCGTAATGCTTAGCTGGTGGGCCGCCCTGTGGCGCTGGAGGTGGTGCCCCCCTCATGGGGCAGTTCCTCCGAATGTGCCCAATCTGATGACAAAGTAAGCACTCCGGTGGGGGATACGCCATTCCCCCGCGTCTCGGCATCTCCTGCATCCGAAGAGGTGGAGGGGCCAATATCACCTGTTCCCTCGACTCCTACCTCACGTCTTGACGAGGCTGGTCCTCTGTCCTCCTCCCCTCTGGTACAGTACCTCGCCGCTGGTCATTTCTACCTCTCCGTCCTTGATCCTCTACTGGCCGTTTCCGGCCCCGGGTGGCGTGCCAATCTGCCTCAATCCTTTTTGCCATCTCCAAAATCCGGGAGATGGGCCCGTCAGATACAATCAACAGAGCCTCCCTCAAGTCCTCCCGCAGGCCCTTATAGAACCTCCTGATATACCCTGCTTCGTCCAGCTGGTAGGAATCTGCTTATCGGGCCAGATGGTCGAACTCTCGATGGTACTCCACCACGGTCCGGGTGCCCTGCTTCAGCTGTAAGAACCGCTCCTCCAAATCATCCCTGGCTGACTAAGGAACGAAATGCTCCAGCAGTGCGGCCCTGAACTCCTCCCAGGTAACCTCCGCAACCTCCCTATCGGCAAATGTCGTGTCCAACAGCGTCTTCCACCACCTCTTTGCATGGGACTCCAGGCAAGAGACAACCAGAGCCACCCTCACCTCCCAAGGACACCGTATCCCGGTCAGCATCTCGTATATGATATCGAGCCACTCTTCCTTCCGAACTGCCGACTCTGTCCCCAAGTAGGACGGGGGAGACAGTCCTTGGAAGATGCTTAGCCAGTTGGCCCCGGATTTGGTTGCGGGGCGGAACCTGCTGGGCCCTGAAAGCCTCTAGGATGGCAGTCAGAGTCTGTCCCATGTCTGACTGAAGGAAAGGAGTGGGGACCGGTGGAGGTGGTGCAATACCCTGAGCTTGCTGAACTCCGCCTTGTGCCGTAGGCTGTGCTGGAGGCTGCGTAACAAAAACACATGCTGAGAAAATGTGCAAATATTACATAAAGGTGGACAATTTATATGTGATCCCCATATGGGCACACCACTGCTTCCGCTGCTTAGTTTGCCCCCAAACTATACTCGAGCGGTGGTGACCCAGGGTTAGTGGACTGCTACCTTTTCAGATCGATGTTTCCCTCTGATACCACTTGTAAGACCCCCTTTTTTTTCTTTTTCAACCACCGGGGTCTTAGGCCCAGAATCGCCGCTTTGCGGTGACACCTTCACGTCCTGAAGGGTCATCACCACAAGGCGCCGATTTTGCCGGCCAATTCGATCACAGAAAGGTAGCACAATAATAGAAGTAAGAGCAATGCAGTCCACAATAATAAATCACATATATAGAAATAAATCTCCACGAAGGGAGTGTCCACAGAGAACATCAGAGTACTATAAATGCGGGCTTATGCCCGGTACAAAATGTCCTCACTACAAGTCTCTCATGCAGAAGCAAAAATAGGAACTACTCAGGGTCGAGACTCACGGTCCCAGCTGTGTGAACTCCGGAGCTAGACTGCCCCATCTCCAGGCGCACTGATCTCTAGGGCTGCTCCTCCATGCTGGGCTCCACGATCCCCTAAATGATGCGGTTCGAAAACCGTTAGTCATAAAGACTAAGCCCTATCATCCCCTACCCCTTCCCCCATGGCTCCTAGGTACCGAGCGGAGAGGAAGAAAGGGAAGGACATGAAGGTAGAGATTAATGAAGAAACAGATGGCAGCGGAACTAATCTAGCAATTCTATAATAGTATGACAGAAACAGAAAGTAAGAAAAGTAACCTTAACTTATGTGCGAAAACGCATAAGCCAAGGGATCTTCTGCAAGGCTCCCATCGTATAGAGTGTCCCATACCACCTATACGTTGGGGTGTCGGTTATCAAACAACAGCATATGTTTATATATTGAAATTAACCATTGATTTATAAACTTGCCCACACAAGCTTATAGACCAAGGGGTCGTTTTGCAGGTCCTAAAGTATAAGCGTCCCATACCACTTATACTTTAGGTGTCAGGGTCAAAGGAATCGATTATGCTATGACATGCAGGTGGGTATGATGAAACATGCAAGTGCAACTCACACACCCGACTCTGTGCACACAGACTTTTAGTTCCCCCTTTCGGAGCCGTTACCTCCCAGGATACCTCCGTAGTGGCGGACGGAAGCGGTGGGTTGGGCCTCGTCCACCTCAAAACCAGTAAAAGCACCACTGGTCTGACCTATCGTATGCCTCAATGCTTGGTGCACTAAGCGGACGCCTGCGTACTCTTGCCGGCTGGCGCACCGGACATCTGTTGGCGAAGTGCTAATCACCCCGCCGAGTCAACGATATCGGTGTCGGTGCAATCGAACTCCCCGATATCGAAAAACCCACCACCTTAACTTTTCCTATCTTATGCACATGCAAGTTTATTCGTAAACACACAAAACCGAGCCGAAGCTCCCCGGACAAAAACGTCCGTCTCCAAACCAACCGAGTCGAAGCTCCCCGGACCATCCCGTCCATCTCTTAACCAACCGAGCCGAAGCTCCCCGGACCATCCCGTCCGTCTCTTAACAAACCGAGCCGAAGCTCCCATCAATCTTCCTGTGCCAATAGTGTTTGTGAAAAGTGCAGCCCTAGTTACTAAGTTACTCTTGTCGGTTTGTTATTATAGTTTACGTTAGCCCAGGACTGCCCCCGGTATTCCCCGTGAAGGGCTCTCAAGGGGCACTAGGAACCAAGACGGCGGCATTACGGCCTGAAGTTCCCTTTCGCAAGGCACTTATTGTTATTGGTTTATCTCCCTTAACCCGATTCCCTTCTCATATTATGATAGACTATCCTAGGGTGATTTTTAACCTTCCTCTCTTCGGGAAAGGCGATCTTTCGCCGAAACCCGAGCACCTCTTAACTCTAGCTATCACCACTTCTCACTACTCTTTATACCTTCCTATTGTGATTTCCTCCACCATTGCCCACCCAGACAATATGATTAACTCCAATTCCTTCCTCAGATCATGTCCTTTTGCATTTCACAAATTGCTATATGCAGACCGACCTAGACTACATGTCGAACCGGTTATGCAATGATCCAATACTCATCCAAATGCCCTAAATTATTTAATGGAGACTTACCATGATATAAATGACCTAAATCCAGAAAATGGAAATTTTCATAATTTATTTGGCATTAAATTAAATTCCTCGAAAATCACCAGGGCTACCGGTTAGAACATGAACTACCCTAAGTTCTCATGCATGATGTCCAGCAAATTTATGATAAATAGTAGGTTATCTCAATAGGTTAAATTCAAAGTATCATAATTTTTCTATCATCAAAAGGGCATTAAAACTATTTTAAAAATAATCTCTAACTTTTGTTATTTATTAATCAAGTATAGAAAATATTCTTCCAAAAATTACAAATAATTTATGACATGCAGATAATGGCCTAGAATTAGCACTGGCCCAGTTTCATAATTTTTCAGTGATAAAATCATCCCTAAATAAATTTTCAAACATAGAACCCCTTTTTAACTTTTATGAAGGAAGTACTGGATGTACTCAACTAAAAATTATATAAAAATTCAGGTGTAATCATTCTGTTCCAAAATCTATATTTCCAAAATTTCATGAGATTTTAATGAACAGAGATTCCTAAATAATTAAATCATCATCTAAGGCCATAACAAGCTTTACAAATGAAGTGCTAGCAATAATCAACATAAAATTCCAGAAAAATTGCTATAAGTTCTACCTGATTCAAAACTCACTCCACCCGAATTTCACAGTTTTTAAGTAAGGTTCAGTGACTGATTTTACCTATTTGATATTTTACCCTAAAACTAAGGTTAGGATTTTAAGGTATCTACTTGTCTCCAAATTCCCCAAGATTACATCCGGACCATTCTTATCAAGATTTTGTCAACTCTACAGAGTTTGAAGGCTAAACAAGAGCAATTGCCCCCATGTCCTTCACAACCCTCAAAACCCTTCATTTAGGGTTTGAGCTTGGATCCTAGGGTAAACCAACCCTAAACCTCACCATTTTTCTCCAAGCAGGTTATAACACCCTTCTAAGTCAGAGATCAGAAAATCAGCCTCTGTTGAGGTGATTTGACCTTTCCAAACTCTTAGTGCACTTTTTACTAAAAGGTGTCTCACTAATGCCTAGTTAAGGGTAGAAGATTTTCTACCCAAAACTCCTCCAAATCAGTTGGAATTTTGTACAGACCTAGGTTTTATAGCCAGGGACCACTCACCAAAATTTGGGAGGGTTTGGAAGTCATTTGACCACTTAAATAAATTCCTCTAAGTTTATTAAATTGAAACAAAAACTTTAGGCAATGTATCCCCAAAAATTCCCATTTTTGGTCTGCCTTTAGGTATTGTTCAGGCTAATCTCCTGCCCAAATTTCAGGTCATTTGGACAAGGGACGAAGAGTGGACATCCGTTTTAATTTCTGCCCAACTCTAGGTACAGCCCCCACTAAAACGGGTGCTGCGGCCGAACCGCTTACCTAAACGAGTTAAAACCAATTTTAGATTAATCTAGACTCGAAGGGCTACGACTTTTGTGTCTGCTCACTTTTCATAAAATGGCCTCTATGTGCCTCGTTTTGCAGCATTAAAATGTGCCCATCCAAGTATAATTTCCTTACAAAATTATTTACATAATTTATACATTAAAAATAGTTTTTACTGTTCATCTTCTACAGAACTCGAAAACCAGTCACAAAAAATCATATTTCTTGTAGCTCATTCGCGCTCCATCACCGGTCGTCCGGTCACTTCCCTGGCCAGCCACCACCACCACCGCCTCCGTTGAGGCGATGGCTATCGGTCGGCGGTGGTTTGGCCGCCGGAGGTGGCGGTTTCCGGCGAACTCAAGAATACACTTTTCATGGTTTTCCATGAAAATGAGAGATGGATCCGGCTCCGTTGAGCGCGAACTTCCTTTCTAAGAATCCTAAGATCTACCCATGAAAGAGAAGAAGCAGAGGAGGACCTTATTCGCGGTTTGGAGGCGAGAAGAACGACGGGGTGCCATGGCGCGGTGGTGGAGTTGCTGAACATCTCCTACAGCAAGAACAAGGATCTGATCGTTTTATTGAGCGTGTAACCTTCTCCTCTTGCTCCAAGTGGGCTTTTATAAGTCAGCATGTGGGGAGGTGAAAGGGTAAAGCCTTAATGGTCATGAAGGCTCCTCCTAATAACATTTCGGTTACAGTGAAGGGATAAGAAACAGTGGAAGATGAACAGGTGTGTCCAGTTGGCGGTTTCCTATCGGACCACATCTTCCTCATTTATTATATAATTACAAAAGGAAAAACGGCCTGTAATTACTCCTGGTGTAACTTCCCACACCAGCATTTATTACCACGCGTGTTAGAATAATTTCGGGCCTGAACCGTCGTTTCGGCCAATGTTACGGGCGTGACACATAGGTCACGGGCGTGACAAGCCCGGATAGCCTATTCTGGGTTCTACGATCGTCGAACTGAGATCGACGATTGTCGAAGGGTGGTCACGGGCGTGACACCTAGGTCACGGGCGTGACAGGCCCCGGTGGTTAATTCTGGGTCGACGATCGTCGAACTGAGATCGACGGTCGTCGAAGGGTGGTCACGCCCTAGGTCACGGGCGTGACACTTAGGTCACGGGCGTGACAGGCCCGAGCTTCAATTTTGACGATCTCCTTACGGAGATCGACGATCGTCGAAGGAGTCACGCCCTAGGTCACGGGCGTGACATGCCCAGGCTGCAAGTTCGACGATCGTCTGACGGAGATCGACGATCGTCGAAGGAGTCACGCCCTAGGTCACGGGCGTGACACCCTGGTCACGGGCGTGACATGCCCGGGCAGTAAGTTCGACGATCGTCTCGCGGTGATCGACGATCGTCGAAGTAGTCACGCCCAAAGTCACGGGCGTGACGGGTCAGTCACGGGCGTGACCAACCCGTGACCCGAAACCTCGATCGATTTATTTCAATTTTTGGGCTTCACAGGGTTCTGTCACGACCAACTGACTCCTAAGGGTCTAGCCGGAAATGGGATGTTACATATAATCTGTCCAAATTTTCTGAAAGAGAGTGTACCTGCAAAGGTTCTATGGTAGAAATATTCTTCTCCTTATAAAACATGTTAGTTTCATCAAAAGATACATGTACAAATTCTTCAATTTTAAGAGAAGATTTGTTATACACCCTATAAGCTTTACTGATCATGGAGTATCCCAGAAACACTCCTTTATCAGCTTTAGCTTGAAATTTTTCTATATACTTCTTGTCATTATTGTGTATGTAACAAATGCAACCAAAAATTTTGAAGTAATCTACCTTAGGTTTCTTCCCTTTGAGTAATTCATAGGGAGTCTTGCCCTTCAGTTTATGTATCAAACTTCTATTCAACACATAGTTTGAGGTGTTAACTGCCTCTGCCCAAAAGTATAGAGGAAGGTGAGCATCTGTAAACAATGTGGTGGCAGATTCAATAAGGATTCTATTTTTCCTTTCAGCTACCCCATTTTTTTGAGGAGTTCTAGGAGCTGAGAAAATATGCCTGATCCCTTCACTCTGACATAACTCTTGCATAAGAAGAGAATCAAACTCTGTCCCATGATCACTTCTGATCAGGGTAATGTTAGTATTGAACTCAATCATGTATGCATTTGAGAAACTTTGTCAAACATTTAAAGTTATCAGACTTCTTCCTCAGAAAGAACACCCATGTGAATCTAGAGAAGTCATCTACAATCACCAAAGTGTAAGATTTCCCTCCTAATCTTTGTACTGTAATGGGTCTAAAAAGATCCATGTGTAACAGATACAAGATCCTAGGTGAATCACTATTATTAAGTGACTTAAAACTACTTTTAGTTTGCTTGCCTAATAGACAGGCCCTACAAAGTCCTTCCTTCTTGTAGGGGCAAGAAGGTAGTCCTCTAACAAGGTTGCCCTTGGACAGTCTAGCAATGGTTCTAAGGTTTAAATGTCCCAATTTTTTATGTCATAGATCATTTTGCTTGTAAACAGAATTGAATAAACAAATATCTACCTTAGTTGAAAGAAAATCTACAAGATAAATGTTACCTTTCCTTTTACCTGTTAACACAGTTGTGTTATCCTTTGATTTGATTTTGCATGAGTATTTGTTGAATGTCACCTGGTAGCCTTCATCACACAGTTGACTGATGCTGATTAGATTGTGCTTCAGTCCTTCCACATAAGCCACCTTCTTGAATGTGACTGAGCCAATCTGGACAGCACCATATCCTTTTGTTTGTCCAAAGTTTGAATATCCAAATATTACTTTGGGTCCAAGTTTTGTTTTGAAGGATGTGAGATTCTCCTTGCTTCCTATCATGTGCTTTGAGCACCCACTATCCAGTTACCATTGTTGGTTAATTGCTGGATAGGTCTTCACCTGCACTTAAGCAACTTATATATTTTTGACCCAGTTTACCTTGGGCCTAGGTTGATAACCTTTAAATTCTGAAATGAAAGACATCCCTGGCTGACTCTTATAACCTTCAGGTTGATATCTCCTAGGAGGTATTATCCATTCAGTATAAGGGTTAAAGCTTTGGGATGTAGGATCTCTAGGATTTAAGTTTGATTTACCTTTAAAAAATTGTTCATAACTCTTATCTCTGTTAGACGATCTCTGAGCTGAGTTCGACGATCTTGGGTTAGATTGTCGAGCTCCATTCGAAGATCGATTTTGCAGGAGTTCAAGTTCGGCGATCGTCGACCTGAGTTCGACGATTCAGCTTGAGATCGCTGAGCTCTGTTCGACGATCGTCGAGCTTCTTTCGATGTTTTTCGTTGAACTTTGTTTTTCTTAGGTAAACCAGGATTCTTCCTAGCTACCTCTATAACACCCTTTCCTTTATCTGAGATAAATTTAATTGGGGTTCTGAATACTATAGGTTGGCTGGATGAAGCACCCAAGCCAAGTGTACTGTTAAGTCTAGAGTTCACTGTGCTTGTGATGTCCATCAGTCTGATGCTTCTCCCATTAAGGGATTCTTCAAACTTCTTTGCATGGGATAGTTCACTTTTCAGTGAAGCTATCTCCTCCCTACAACATTCTAACTCCTCAGAGAGTTTGAGGTTGTCTGATTTTAAAGTGCTATGTTCATACAATTGATTTCTGAGAGAGATAATCTCTTTCTCAAACTTTAGCAGGTCTAAACACAGTGCCTTAAATTCAAATTTAAAGTTCTCTGAATAAAAATCAAAGGAATCTCTTACTTGGTCTTCTTCATCTTCATGTTCAGATTCAAATTCGGACTCATGTTCTGCATATGTTTTATGTTGGGAGGCATTGATAGCCATCATGCAGAACTCCTTCTCTTCAGCATCATCTTCATCATCACTTGAGCTTGATGAAGCCTCTGATTCTTCTTCAGTTTCACTCCAGGTTTCAGCTACAAATCCCTTCCTGGTGTGTTTGTTCTTGCTGGAGGAGGATTTGTCATTGTTGTTTCTCCTGAAGTCCTTGTCTTTTCTCCTATCTTTCCTGTCCTTCTTGTCCTTATTCTGATTTTCTGGACAATCAGGCTCAATGTGGCCTGGTTTCCTGCATCCAAAACAAATGATTTATTTATTATTGGATTTGTCATACCTTGGCTTCTCATGCCCTCTAGAGGACCTCTTTCTGAAATCCTTCTTGGCAATCTTATAGAATCTTTTGGCCAGTAAGCTCATTAATTCTTCATTGCCTGTGACCTTGTCTTCAGGCTGTTCTTATGTAGCTTTGAATGCAATTGTCTTCTCCTTCCTGATTACTGGAGAAGCAACCTTTTGTTCTTCCTCTCTATTTTTGATGAGCAGCTCATAAGACTTGAGCTTGCCCAACAAAGATTCAGTAGTGATCTCATTCAGGCTTCTGGCATCCTTGATTGGCCAGATCCTTGAATCCTAAGTGCTGGGGAAGCACATTAGGATTTTGTCATTGAGTTCAGTTAGTGAGATCTCCTTGTCCAATGTTCTTAACTCACTGACTATTAGGCTGAGCCTGTTGTACATATCAACAACTGACTCAGTTTCTCCCTTTTTGAAGTTCTCATACTGGGTTATGAGATGGGATCTTCTGTCTTTCCTTTCATCAGCAGATCCTGATATAATTTCTGATAACTTGTCCCATATTTCTTTTGTTGAGTTACATTTAGCCACTTTCTGAAATATTTCATCAGACATGGTCTGAGCCAGAATATTCATTGCTTTAGCATCTGTAACTTTCCACTTCTTAATTTCTGCATCTATTCCTGAAGGAGGTGGAACAACACTTGTACATGTAATTATTAGGGGTTTTGGACACACTGTCAAAACAGAATTGTAGATGTCCTCATCAATAGAATTCATATATAATTTAATCCTTGCCTTCCAAAGTGCAGACTTAGAAAGATTGCACACTTGAGGTCTGGTGCTAGCATTATCTTTGTTCTGTGCCATGGTTTTGTATGAAAATAAATATAATACAAATAATAACCCTCTATAGAAGATTGATCTTATCAGAGATCTTTTGGTTCAGGTGTTAGCTTGTAAAACAACCAAACTAGTGAAGATCTAGTTGTTGAATAACCAACCTGGCTTTGATACCAATTGAAAGTGAGGGTAAGATCTACCTTGAGTCTAGAGGTGGGTGAATAGAGTATATTAAAATAATTTTCCAGATAAAAATTATTTGCAGTGGAAGACTTGATTTAAGTATATGTGTAATGTGCTTACAGAAAAATAAAACTAAGAAGCAATAAACAAGATCACAGCACACAGCAAAGCAAAAACACAGAATTCCAGAAGACACAAGGATCTATAGTGGTTCCCCAATCAACCTGGGTACATACACTCTTCTACCACCCTAGGTAGGAATCCACTGCAGGAATAGTTGATCAGGTGTCCTGGGCACCAATGAGCTTTTGATAAGGTGCTCAAAAACCAAACCAGATTTTTTGATCAGGTGTCTTGCCACCACTGAGTTTTGACAAGGTCTCAGAAACAAACCACAAAACTTTTGAAGGGAGTTTTGAGAAACCCTTTTACAATATAGTAAGGAAAAAGAAAAGTGTTTGTTGTTCTTCTTTGTCAACAGTCTGAGAGAAGACTAGTGGATGATGTTGTCAAATCTCCCCCTGAGATCTTGCAATTATTCAAAGAAGAGCTTTGCAAAGGGTGATAGGTCTTCAGAAACTTTAGATCTCTAGCAAGAGATGATTTCAGCAGTTGCTAAAATGTGATGTGTCTTGAGTCTTTGATGAAGAAGCCTTTGAACACTTGAATCAAGAAGATCTTGAAGGAGTAGAATAGAAGAAATCTTTTCTGTTGATGATCTCCTTCATAGTATGATTCCTTGTGTTCTGTATGAATTCTAACTCTGTAATCCTGTGGACTTGTGTCTCTTTTTGATTGATATCTCATCTATATTTCTCAAATGATTCTGAAGAGATATATTGAAATTTAGTCTTCTGGATAGCCGTTAAACAGTCATAAATGACTTCCTTAAATGATATTTGTCTCTAGAGGAAAGTCCTAAGAGACATTCCATTTTTTCTTCCTTGAAACTTTCTCCAGATAAGTTGAAACAGATACAGAATCCATTGAAATAAATGCTGATAATAAAACAGATTGAATTCCATAACTGACTGAATTTGAATTCCTGAAATCGTCGATCTCTTCAGAAAAGCGTCGATCTAAGCTCAACTATCGTCGACCTGAGCTCAGAGACTGAACTTATACTTGAGACAGAAATCGTCTATCTGAGCTCAACTATCGTCGACCTGAGCTCAGAGATTGGATTATAGCTAGAGACAAAAATGTCGATCTGAGCTCAAAGATCGTCGAACCGAGTTCGACGACTCGTTGAACAGAGCTCAGAGATAGTCGAACTAAGTTCGATGCCTCGTCGATCTGAGCTCGACGATAATTGCCTTAGTCTTTAGCACTTGAATTCTGATCTAAGAGGGTCTTGGGGGCAGCTTCCAAGCCTAAGTTCTAACCCTTAGACTCATTCTAATTTACCTTTAAGACTATACAATAAGGTCAAAACAATTTCCTAAGAACATAGAGATCCTTCCCAAAATTAGTAATAGGGTGTTCCAACAACATGTGTGGCAAGTTTGGACACAGCCCGTTTTTGTACTGAGGGTGATGCTGAGCAAGAGCCAAGACAGGAACATTTAGTGCATTCCGGTCCTAGCACTACAGAGAAAGGGAAGATGACAGAGTCGAGCGCTTCACAGTTTTAACCCGTGCAGCCAAGGGCTTATAACCTTGGGCAACAGGAAGCGATTTGATAACCCGATGTGGCGACAGGTATGGGAAAGTTTAAGTTTGTTTATTGGCTTTAGAATTTTGAGACTTTTGTGTATTGCTTGTGTTTTAGGCTTTGTGCTAGTTTTCGGTCACCCCACTAGGGTACTGTTTGATACGAGAGTGTCACACTCTTTTCTCATAGAGAGATGTATTTGGAGAATTAGAGTCAAGCCTTTTTCCGCAAATGCAGAGATTAGAGTGTGCATTCCCAATGGGTCTTCCATGACCACAAGGATGAAAAGGCGTATTGGTTGGAGTTTAGATGGAGTTGAATTCATGTTTGTAGCAGTTGTTCTTTTATTAGCTGAGTTCGATGTGATCTTGGGGATGGACTAGCTGGCAGAGCAGCACGCCAATATTGACTGCCTATCTAAGGTGGTTAGCCTGAGAAGCAAAGGAAAGGAAGAAGTCAAATTTGAGGGCCTTAGTGGAGTGTTATGTTACCTAATTTCAGTAATGCAGTTGGTGTGGGTAGTTATCCAGGGAGGAGTAGCTTTGGTAGCATTGTTTGAAGTTCTCCTTTTTAAGATATCACTTGGAGAAGTGCCGGCAATGGTAGAATTCAAGGATGTGTTTCCTGAGGAGCTTCCTGAAGCACCTCCTCGGCGGGAGATTGATTTCTCGATTAAGTTAGTGCCAGAAGCCGGGCCAGTTTCACATTTTCCTTTTAGGATGGAACTAAAGGATTTAGCTGAGCTCAAGGTGCAGTTGTAGGAACTATTGGAGCAGGGGTACATTAGACCCAGCTCTTATCCATGGAGCACTACAGTGCTGTTCGTGAAGAAGAAAGATGGTAGTATACGGTTGTGCATAGACTACTGAGAGTTGAATTATCTAACCATCAAGAATAAGTATCTGATCCCACGAATAGATGACCTGTTTGACCAATTCGTAGGGTCGGTGGTGTACTCTAAGTTGGACCTAAAGTAAGGGTACTACCTGTTGTGAATTCGAGACGAGGACATACCTGAGATATCATTTGGTATGAGGTATGGCCACTGTGAGTTCTCGGTGATGCCATTCGGGTTGACAAATGCACCATCAATATTCTTGGATCTGATGAACCGAGTGTTTCAGGAGTACTTAGACTCATTTTTGGTAGTCTTCATCGACGAAATTTTGGTATACTCCAAATCGGTGGCGGAGCATGAGGCTCATTTGAGAGTAATCTTGCAGACTCTGAGAGAGAACCAACTTTATGCAAAGTTCTCGAAATGCGAGTTCTGGTTAGAGAAGGTGGCATTTTTGAGCCACATGATTAGTGGTGATGGGGTGACAATGGATCTAGCAAAAGTTGAGTCCATCAAGGATTGGCCAGTTCTGAGCACCGTGGTGAAAGTCAAGAGTTTCCTTAGACTAGCCGGGTACTATAAAAGATCTGTAGAAAACTTTTCGCAGATAGGTATGCCCCTCATTACTCTGACTCGTAAGGACCAGAAATTTGTGTGGACTCAGGAGTGCAATCAACCATTTTATACCTTGAAGGAAAGGTTGTTGTCAGCTCCAATACTAAGTCTCCCTAAAGGAACTAAAAGATTTCAGATCTTCAGTGACTCGTCAGGTTGCGTTTTGGGTTGCGTGCTAGTGCAACATGGCATTGTGATAGCCTTTGGATCTAGAGTATTGAAACCTCATGAGAGAAATTACCCCGTCCATGAATTGGAGTTGGCAGTGGTAATTTTTGCGTTTAAGTTATGACGACACTATATGTACGGTGCGAAAGTGGAGATCTTCACAGACCACAAAAGCCTGAAGTATTTTCCAGATAAAAAAGACCTGAACTCATGGCAGCATAGGTGGGTCGAGTTACTTGGGGACTACGATGTGGCGATTCAGTATACGTCGTGCAAGGACAACATGGTGGCCGATGCCTTGAGTAAGAAGTATTTAGTACAAGGGAATTAGATTGAAGCTCATGATGAGCGGTTGGTGTGGGATTTTGAGTCCCTTGGCATTGAGTGTGTAGCAAGAGGTGAGTCTAGCATGGCTCAATTGAATTGGATAGATTTGCAAAATGACTTATCTGACTATATCTAGGAAGCGACCAGTATGGATGTAGAGTTCCAGCCATTTTTTGTGGAAGCTCAAAAAGGAGAGCGTAATGCCTGGGAGATGGTTGGTGGAATCTTAAAGAGGGATGTAAGGGTATATGCACTGCAGTTTGGCAAGCTCCGCGAGGAGGTTATATTTGAGGCTTTTTTTACGAAGTACTCTATTCACCTGGCCAGTACAAAGAAGTACTTGGATATGAAGAAATCATTTTGGTGGCCTGGTTTGAAGTGGGATGTAGATTTGTAAGTGAGTCGGTGCCAAACTTGTGCCTTAGTTAAGGCTGCGTGTCAAAAGCCGGGAGGGTTCCTGAAGCCTCTTCCTATCCCTGAGTGAAAATTTGATGACATCTCCATGGATTTTTTTCATGGCCTAACTCGGTCACTGCAGGGTAATGATACGATTTGGGTGATCAGGGATCACTTGACCAAAGTGGCTCACTTCATCTTGAATTGGAAGGAGGATAGTGTGGATAAGCTGGAAGAACAGTACGCTCATAATATTGTACAGTTGCACAGAATTCCAAAGAGTATCAATAGTGATCGCGATGGGCAATTCATGTCCATGGACTGGAGATTGGTACAAAGAAGCCTGGGCACAAAGCTCAAGTTTAGTACGACGTTCCATCCTCAAACCGATGGTCAAACCGAAAGGATAAACCGTACTATGGAGGATATGCTGAGAATGTGTACCCTGGATTTTGGCAAGAGGTGGGAAGATCAACTTTTCATGGTTGAGTTTGTCTGTAATAACAGTTTTCAGGCGAGTATCAATATGGCACCATACGAGGATTTGTATGGAAGACGGTGTTGAACACCGATGTCATGGATAGAGACAGGAGACACCAAACTTTTGAGAAAAGTGGTGGTGGCCGATGCTTGCGAGTTGGTGCGAATTATTCAGGAGCGCATGAAGGTTGCTCAGGATAGGCAGGCGAAGTATTTCAATGTGCGACAAAGCAATATGGAGTTCGCGGTAGGCGACTGGGTGTTTCTAAAGATTAAGCAGTTCAAAGGTGTTTCGTAGTTTCGCTGGCTCAAGAAGTTTAGTCCGACGTTTATGGGGTCTTTCGAAGTTACAAAACGTAATGGAGAAGCAGCCTACCGATTGGCTTGTCTCCAGATCTGAGTTGGTTACACGATGTCTTCCATATTTAAGTTCTAAGGAATGCCTTGGTGAAGACAAGTGTTGTGGTTGAGTCAACGGCGGTGCCAGTAGAAGGGGACATGAGGAGAAAAGTCCGTCCAATTTGTATAAAGAATTCTGAAGTTCGGCAGTTGCGGAATAAAGAGGTTAAGCTTGTGAAAGTGCACTGGGATAACTGTAGGCAAGACGAATTCCCCTGGGAGTGTGAGCAAGCAATGCGGGAGGACTTCCCAGAACTTTGTTTTCTTCAGGTATGCTTTTTGGTTTGAGTACATGCTAAATTTTGAGTAATAAATACTTCTAGGGGGAGGAGTTGTAACACCACAATTTTCCAGTACTCGAGCATCTAGAAGTTAGCTTGCAGCGTTAGATTGCTACTGCTCGACGATTGCCTAGTATTGAGTGCATTGAGTAGCATGGCGTTGAGTGCATTGAGTAGTAGCCATTGAGTGGGGGCGTCGAGCGGTAGGAGTTGAGTGCGTCGAGTGCTAGCGCATGACGTTTGCTAGTTACTACTTGGCATTATCCTCCTTGCGTTGAGACGAAAGCGTTGAGTGAACTACTGCGCAGCGGTATTTCTACCGTCGGCAGAAGCGCGACTTTATTTTTGACTGTGTGCTCGGGAAGCTACCGCGGCATGGTAGGTGGTTACCGCCCGGCGGTAGCGGATGGAAGCAGTTTTGTAGATCTGTGTTCTTGCTGCCCGATTTCGCTTCAGTTTTCATTCTATTGCCCAGGACACTCTGTCCAAGTGGTATAAGTAGCGGTGAGAGGCTTTTTCCTTTCATTTTCTTCTCCTTTGAGTGAGATTTAGGGTTTGGGAGAAGGAGTTTTGAAGAGGAAGAAGAAAGATTTTTTCTCCATTGACGAAGCTTTGGGGTTCCGATCATAAATCCAAGGCCAGATCCGTGGAGAGGACTTGATGGCACACATGTTCATTCGTGCAAATCGAGTTTTCCATGGCTAGGAAGAGGAGTCATAACGTAACGACACTTCTCCTCTCGATATTTAGGATGCGTGCATGGCATCCATTTTTAATCTTGCTTTCTTTCAAGCATTTAGGCACTAGATCTCTCAAATGAGAGGGGTTCGGGTTGCTATGGTTGAAGAGGAGCCACCAGGTCGATTGTGTCAATTCCCAGCATGATGTTGCACAAGAAATCCGCTCCGTTAGTGGATTAGGCATTGTGGGTGAAGCCGTAGTTGCGTCTGTTAGTCCGAGTCAGAGATGTTGCATAATGAGCTTTAAGGATTTTTGCAAGAAATCTGTTCGCGGCAAGAAGCCGTTTGTGATGTTCGTCCCCCCTTTTATTTTGTGCAATAACGAATGGTGGATTAGGGTGGGAAAGGCTATTGATTGTGATATGCTAAGGCCTGGCTTTGTATTTGTGGTCGGCTGGCTAGCCCGTAACGTGCAAGTAATGTGTGGACAGTGTCCCGACAAGATAAGTCTACTTCTGTGAAAGTGACGAGAATGCCAAAATTTTAATAAGCCCGGGTGATGAATCCCATGAGCGGGTGGGGTCAAGCAAGGGTTCTTAGCATCGGTTTGTTGTTTGTGAGATGGAATCATGATATGAGAAGTTAGAGCTTACAGGCAAACACAGGTATTAAGACCCACGAGCGGGTGGGGCCTTGACAATAGTTCCGTATGGTGTCTTGAATGTTGTTAGGGAAAATGGGAGTACCCGTGTGATTTGATGTGTTGATGCGTGATGATATGTTAGTTTCATGCGCTTTAGGGTTACTTAGGTGAAACCCAAGTTTTAATACATGTTGTATAGTAGGCCCCTTTTTATTAACTACTCAACCTAGAAACGTGTTTTATGCATGTAAAATCCTAACCTATTTCTTTACTCTATATGTTTATATACATTTACATATGAAGTGCTAACATGCAGGGTGATGGAGTGCCCCAGGGTTCACTAGGGACGACCGGGAGTAGATTTGTTGGTTACACAGTTGAGGTCAGCCTTTGCTGACCCACGTCAAAACAAATTTTTATAGGGTAAGGGTCGCATGCGGGAGCAAGCTCGTCGGACAAAATGTCCTTAGCCTCATGAAGTGGACTTTTTGTTTTGTAACTTGTTATGTTGAGTGATATGCCTTGTGCATTATGTTCCCGTCTTGTACGTCGAGGTAGCCTAGGAGTGCCAAGGCACGTTACTCTGTTTAAGCTTGTTGTTTAAGTTTCCAGACAATTGGTTATTGTAAGGCCTTAAGGCCGGTTCGTGCTCCTTTAGTAGTGGATAAATTCTAGTTGGTTGTTTATTTTCGCTGTTTATTTCTGAGTTTTGAGTTAGGTAGTTTTAAATCATCTTATAATGCTTAAGTTTCGGAGTCTATATGTTGTGGGGCCCCGACCGGATCCATATTATACGGTCATTATAGGGGAGGTGTTATAGCCTGCGTGCCTGAGGTAGATGAAAGTCCTTGTTTTCAAGGGTAGCTAAACACCTAGAGGTGGGTGAATAGGTTTTTATTTCTTTATGAACAATATTTTTTACTTTGGTGTGTTGAGACTTAGTTTTAAGTTAGCATTCAAGAATACACAATAACAAATAATTATTTATAGTGGTTCCTCAAGGTATGGGTACATCCACTGTCCCTCCTACCTTTCTAATAGTGTGTTAGACAATGCCAACATCTCCAAACTTGGCTCAAATAGCTTACAATACAGATCCCTCAGGATCTCTCAAACTTCTCCAAGTCCTACCTCACACCCAAATCCCTACCACTCAGAGAAGATGATGCTCCTATAACTTACTGATCCACTGATCACTTATCTTAGTCTTTAAACAAAGTCCTACCACTCAGGCTAGGATGGTATCCCTACACTCAGATCCATTGGAGGATCCTACACTCAGTGAAAGAACTCACTTATAGCTCAGTCACACAGGCCCTACCTCAGATCCACAGAAGGATCCTACACTCAGCCTTTATAAATCAGGCTTACATCTCAGATCTATTAAGATCCTACAGAAAGAGTATGTTGTTGATGATGAAATAACTCCAGAGAAAATGTTCTCTGTGTCTTCTCTTTGGACTGAGATTGCTCAGCCCTATCTTCTTCTCAGCTCCAAGGTAGCAGATCTTCAAGATATTTTAGCTTGAGCTGGGAAGAACTCAGAAACAAAAGTTCCTGAACTTGCTGAAGAATATCAATAAATTTTTTGTTCTTTGTGTGTATTCAATCTACAACCTTTGTCTGAAGTTTTTAGACTATCTCTAGACGAACTAATTACAGAGTCCTTCTTATTTTTCAGGAAGAAGATCTCTCTTCAAAAAGTTGACTTTTCTTTCTCGGAACTTTGTCCATTGTATTCAACTGTCCAACGGCTCTTTGAGCAGTATGGACCACTAGAGTAGTTTGCTGTAGCACAACTTTTACATTAATTATCGTACAACAGGCCAGCGACAACTTTTGTCCTATAGCAAGACGATCCCACATTGTTTGAATTTCTACTTACGTCAGAATGAATCAGCTCCTGTGGACTTAGCCAAAATTTCAGTAATTCTGCTTGGGCGTTGAGTGAAGCCTTGTCACACAACGCACTGGTACTTAGCTAAATTCTGACTGGTAGCATTGAGTGCATTGAGTGATCCTTTATCACTCAATGAATGTATACAATTCTGGTCTAACAACTTAGGCGTGGAGTGAACCTTCATCACTCGATTCATTTGGACTTAGTTGATTTACTCTGTTAGAAGGCGTTGAGCGATCCTTCTTCACTCAACGCTTTCTAACTTTGCCAATTTTATTGATGAGGTGTTGGGTGGCCTATCTTCACTCAACGCTTCTGTACTTAGTAGGATTATTTTTTAAGGAGGCATTGAGTGAAATTCCTTCACTCATTGCTTCTAGAATTACACAGATTTCTTTGACAGTAACCCTGCAGCTTTGACTACAATTTGTCTTGTCGATGCTTTAGCCTCTTGGCATTGAGTGAACTGCCTTCAATCAATGCTTTTGGAGTTAACAAGTTTTCTGCAGTGTTTTCTTCCTGTCATAAGTCAATCTGACTTTGTGACTTTGACAACTTGACAAATAAGTTCAACAGAGAACAGCCTACATACACTAAACTAATGACATACATCAAATACATTCATTTGCATACCATTGACTTGTGGGCCTTCTTCAAATCTGGGACATTGTGATCAATGGACCCAACAATATTCGTTTATTTGAAGAAGTAAGAACCTTAGTCAATGATATACACTTACTTAATTAAGCAGATAAACATTACACAATACGAAATCAATAATATGTAAATGAAAACCATAAGATTTAAACACATAGAAATAAGATTTTTATTTAAAGAAATGTTCATAAACAAATAGTGTACTTAATACAAAATTTCATATTCCTAAACCCCCTTAAGGAAATAAAGAAACATTTCAAGTTTCAGGTTCCTTAATCACAATCCCTCTGTTAGGTTTCTTGGCAACTTGCTCTTTGTCTTTGTTGTCCTTTTCCTTTTCCCTCAGTCTTTTAAAATAACTGTAGGGTTTGGGGAAATACTTGTTGGGCTCCATAACATCTGGTGGTAGTGCACCGATCTTTTTATCCCTTCTGAATCTTCTCCTTTGCTCTTCATTTCTTTCAAGCTTGGGCCATTCTTGGGAGCTGTAGAGCTTTCCACTTTCAATTTTCTTGGATTAGACTTGGTCCCAGACAGATAATATTATAGTCCTTGACTGAGGACTCCATTTCTCAAAGTCTTTCCGGGACTCCATCTCTTCCCTGTATCTCTTCTTGCCGAGCCTAACTTCTTCTTCTTCATCAGCAACTGATTTGCCTTTGGCCGTAACAATCTGCTCAATAGTGGGGATGAATGTAGGAATTATATCAGTAGTTGAAGGTTCAACCTACTAAGCACCACTCTTATCAGCATATTGGCCACCACTCCGATCAGCACCATATTGAGCACCATACAGATCTTTTGGGAATGGTATAGTTTCAATGTTTTCATATGAGAGTTGCTCAAGACCTATAGAACCACTGATTACATTTGTAGTCCAAACTATATTCTCATTGTTTGCCTTTATCATTACCTTCTTCCACTTTCTGACTTCTTCGGAGGTAGTAGCAGTCAGAGAGTTCTTTGTAGTTGTGAGTCTTTCACCCAAGAGGTTGATTCCTTTGGAAACATGATTTTTGGCCTCAAGCATATGGTCATCCAGAATTTGTGTGCACGTATCCATTCTCCTTTTAGTTATGATCCTGTTATCATTCATCGGTTTCTTCTATGCATTATGAACAATCTGCATATTGCTTGATTTGATGTTCTAGTTCAGGACAATGTTATTTTGGGTTTGCTTGATCTATTTAAGTTTGCTTTTAGTGAATGTGATAGCAGGTTCAACCCTCATGAAGAAATACACAGTGTTTGCCTTCAGAAGATTGACCTCAAACCTAATAGACTTTATTTCAGTAGAGAAACTTTGTCTCACTTCCTTGATGGAGTCATTAATGTATTGCTCCAGTTGGCATCTCTGATCATATATTAAACCTTTGTGCTATGCTAGGAAAGAGGATGACATTTGATTAGGTTTGGCAGATGTGCTTTGGTCACAGACTACCTCTTCCCTATCATTGGAAGTAATTCTTTCTTCTGAATCAGGCATTATATATTCCGAAGAGTGTTCTTCTACAAGCACATTTGCATAGGAATGTCCTTGCCAGATGCTGAGGAGACAATCTCATGCACAATATCATGAGCTGGGAGTACAATATGAATCTCCCCTCAGCTTGAGCCTTGTCCTTAAGGACATCCTAATCAGCAGTGTTGGTTTGAGGATCTTCTTCCATTGTTGTAGTTGCATGCTCATTTCCAATAGGAAGCTAAATCTTCTCTTATAAGTACTAGACTTGATCCTCTTCAGCAGGAGCATCTTCTATTATTCTTTGTAGGACTTGATCCCCCTCATCTTGAGGGTAGGTTAGGACAACTTCAGGACCCTTTGTAGTTTCGGCAATCCTTTTCTGAAGATTTTCAATGAAGGTGTCTAATTGTTCTTGAACAGATTGGAAAGTCTCCCCCTTAGTTGGAACAGGTATCTAGGAATTCTCCGCCTCAACTTCAGCACAGATATTTTATACTTGCTGACCATCCAGGATGTCCATGGCTTCAGCTAGGATCTCTTTAGACTGTGTCCCAGCCAATTGGCTCATTGCAGCAGGTTCAGAAGAGATTGAAACCGTAGCACTCATATCCCTTCTAGTCTCTTCAGAAGACTCAGACAACTAGGGATCATGAGGCTCTTCCTCACTTTTCTTATAAGAACTGCTCTCTGTGCTTTCCACAGTAATCAGAACAACTTTCTTCTTCTTCTTTTAAACAGTCTGGGCATGTGGTAACAGAACTCTGTCCCACCTCTCGAGCATTTTTGAATAAAAAACATAGGGTTTGTCCAATGGCTCCCAACATGATTACTTGACCCCCTCCCTAGCACATTCAATCTTATAGGGGCCCCTTTGGTGCCCTAATAACCCATTAGAGTTAAACCTAGGGGTGGAATTGACCAGAATCAACCCTAACCCTAGTTAGGTCAAAGTGCCCTAACTTGACCTGAATTGGTTACACCAAGCCACAACTAGACATGGATGGTGGTAAGGGAATTAAGCCACCTAGTTGACCAGTCAACCCACTCATTTGACCAAGTCAACAACCCTAAGTCAACTTTTGTCAAACCAAGCCCAAAATGGGAAAGGAAGCCAAAACATACTCAATCCAAATGGGCTAGGCCCAATTATGATGGCCCACTAGCTAGAGAAAGTAGAAACCAGCAAGATTACTACCCAATTTCTTGAGGTGTTGACTAGGAGAGGGAAAATGGGGGTTTCATTCAACGGAGGAGAGACAAAGAGAAGCATTCATGGCCTTGGAAGGCCATGGGGCATTCAACTCCCTCCTAATGGCCTCATTCACACCCCTTAATTAATTAGGAGGAGATGGATGGGTTTTCCTGGCCACCTAAGGGTGGAATTCCAAAATCTAGAGGTGGATGAAAGCTTGGTTCAAGGCCATTAATGGCCATTAAGTGTTTGCCCCTTCCAATCCCCAAATAAACTTCCCCACAAGCTTTAAAATCTCCAAAGCAATCAAAATAAATGTTTACATCACTGGTTTTGGTGTAGAGTTGGGAATTTGGCAAGGAAACACTTGGAGGTCATCAGCCATGGCACACCACCACCACACTCGCTTCTAAGCCCGCCAACAGGTCTAATCCTTCTCCTTCTCTTATGTGCGTGATATTTAGACCATTAGGTGGAGAAATCATCGGGGAATGGCTCCAGGATGGAGAAATCATAGCCCTTGGCTCATCGGGGAAGATGACCCGTGGCCGTTGGATCGGCGTGATTGGTTATAAGTAGGCCGATTTTCATATATATTTTAATGCATTTCTGTCACAATATTTCAACTGCCTTGTTTTAATTATTAAAAATACTTTAGGGCATTTTTTGTGAATGTGTCCAACATATAAAACCTATCCCTTTATGTCTAGATTATTACAAAATTTCAATTAACCCATTTGGACCATTGTATCTCCCTCAGCACACTTTTTGGTGAAAGGTGTCCAAAGCCCAACAAAAAATTAAAATGAGTGCACCCAATGGCCCACTCAGTTAAAGGGTCTGAAAATTGGACCATAAGCTGGTCGGGATATGGTCTACAACATATCCAAAAATTAGAATTTTTGGAGATGATTTTTTTATAATTTATGTAACAATTTAATAATTCATATAAGTGACTTAAATAGGGTCTATGGACCTCAAATCTCTCCCAAACTTGGGTGGATGACCAGAGGGGATGTTATAAGGTCAAGGAAAAAATACGAACCCAATTTGATACCTTGTTGAACATAGATGGCCAAAGCTTATATGTCTAATTTTCAAAGTTCATAAGTACCAGGCGTTGAGTGTTCAGCTAAACTCGACGAGGCGTCGAGTCATCTCGACGCTATTTCACTAGGCGTTGAGTGTTCAGCTAAACTTGATGAGGCATCGAGTAATCTCGATGCCATTTAACCAGGCATTGAGTGGTCAGCTAAATTTGACGAGGCGTCTAGTAATCTCGACGCCATTCGTTGAGGCGTCAAGTGGTACTCAGTGAACATGATGCTTGAATTAGGAAGGACTGGACTCAACGCGACGTTGGGTGATCTCGACGCCATTCAATATGGCATTGAGTGATCTCGATGCCGTACCTATAGAATACAAAATTAAATGTCTAAAGGTATTGGAGGGCCATGAAACATGGGCAATAGGTTTTTACTAATGATATCTACCCCTGCAAATTTTATTATAATTGTGGGTAAATATTTCTAGTGTCTTCTTTATAATACTAGAATTTGTTGGTTGAGTGATAAATTTCTATAGAACTAATGGAGCACTACAAAATTGTGAAACTTAGCTAGTAAAGTTTTTATACATTTTTGATGCCTTGTTAATTTTATTGCAATTTTTGGAAGAATATATATAGTAGTTCCTTCACAAGTTTCCCTAGAGGTAAATTATTTTGTAAATTCAAATAAATGGTTAAATGGGATTATAAAATCATGCCATTTGCCAGATATGTTTCCTGTTCCTTATAGTTCTCTGGTAATTATGTTAAAATTTTTGATAGCAAAGTCTTGTACTCACTTTGTAGATTATCATTTTGATCAAAAGATTTGAATTTAGATTTATGATAGAATGCCTTTTAGGAAAATCATAAATTTCATACCTTGCTGTTATTTAGTCAATAATAAGCTCTGGAAATTTTAATAAGGTCATTGCATGTCAGAATCTTATACCTCATGTTCAAAGTCATAGGAGGAATGATTTTTGGGAAAAAATTTAGACGATGATTTAATTTGGAAAAATGCCAAGTTCTGGTTTGCGCTCAATATGTAATGGTAGACCCCCAGTAATAGTTATAAGGTTGTAGACAAAATATTCAGAGTATTTACCTTCATACGATTATGATAGATCGATGGGTCTGCATATAGTAAACTTCAAGCGTTTGGGATGGAAATGTCGGCCATTCATGGGTAATAATATAATGGGTGCACCAGGATGGGTAGTGTCTTGATACGTCACCCTTAGGGACAAATTATAAGTTGTCTGGGTAACATGGAGATGGGATTGTGCTTGGGGTCAATGGAGTATCGTCTTCTCCTAGAGAATATAAATTCACTTAGGATTAACAAAAGGCAATGTGGGGAAAAGTTTTTGTAGTAAATAGATACTCATAAAAGTAAGTGCCTTGCGAAAAGGAAATTTGCGCTCTAGCCCATCGTAGTTCCTAGTGTCCCTGAGAGCCCTTCACAGGGAATGCGCTAGGAAATTAAAAGTTAACCCTAAACCGTAGGAGAAGCTTATTTAAAGAGTAACCATTAAAAACAACAAACACAAACACTCACCCTGTCATTTCGGGAGTATAGATGGTATAGATTCACGAGCAGTGAACTCAGTGTTAGATAGAAATATGGTGTCAAGTTTGGCGAGTCGATGGCTCGGGAGCTCTTTAGCATATGTGCTTGTGCATAAAGTGGTGGGTCCTCGTTATCCGACGGTCATTCACACCAACATCGATACATTGACTCAGTAAGTGTAAGTGTTCACTTTGCCATAAAATACTGGTGGATTTGCCAGCATTATTACAAGAGGCTCCGTGGCACCTGACAGTGGGTGTACCGAGTAGTACATAGGGCCTAGGCTGGGTAGTGTGAATACCAACCTAGAAGTGGGGAGTCCCAACACACTGCCTATGCTTGCCACTACAAGAGGTACCAGAGAGTTTAGCTAACTTAAAATGGTGGAACTAAAGGTCTGTGCGCATTGAGCCAATGGGTGCGTTGCACTTGTGTGAAACTCATCATTTAGCAAGCATAGCATTCTGTGTCATACATACCTTACATAAAACCTCTACCCCTAACGTATAAATTAGTTAGGGATCTTTTATACATTAGGCCCTGCAAAACGACCCCCTTACTTACATGGCTGTATGAGCATTCTTATAAGGTAAGTTTACTTTCTCTGTGATGATAGTTAGCTCCTCTAATTTTACTTTAATTTGTTACTTCTATTATTACATTGCATTTACTTGCTCTTCATATTCCTGACATTACTGTATTAGATACTCTTAGTATATTATAGTTAAGGTCACTGCCACTTGCTCTTGCTTACTCTCCACTTTCAGTCCCTTTCCTTTCATCCTCCCCCGCACGGTACTTAGGTGTCGCGGGTGGGGGGGGGGGGGGAGCGGCGGAGCGAGGGGGGACCAAGACTTAGTTTAAACTAACGGCTTAATGGGCATAACACCAGGGATATTTTTTGGGAGATAGGGTGCAGCACCTGGGGAACTAGCACGTCCAGGAGGTGGTGATTCCGCCTAGTCCCAGAGTGGCCATAACATCAGCAATAGTAGTCATGGGATCATTGCTGCTATGTGATTGTGGATTCATGTATGCATGTTTAATTTTTTTCTTCTGTGGATTATGGTTGAGTACTTGCCGGCAAAATCAACAATTTGTAGTGACGACCCTCTCGGTGTTGGTGTCACCACAAAGCGATAGTACACGGTAAAAGAAAGAAAAGGGGGGGTCTTACAATTGGCATTAGAGGTAACCTCTGTTGGGTATTGTATCCAGAATGTACCTGATTTTAAGAAGCCCCTGAACAAGCTTAGTTGAATTGACAATATATTTGAAGTTCTTCTATAAAGTTTTGCCTGCAGATATTCCATGCTAAGTACACACCAATGTCAGGGTGCAGTGGGTCAATATACACGGGTCTACGCAACGTAATCCCTCATTGATTAGATCAGTATGTTGACTCACGTGTGATCTCTCTTTGTGAGTGTACTTATTTTCAAGTACAGGGTCTAGGCAGATCAAGAGAAGAAGAAGGAGAAAAGATGGGTCAAAGACCAAGTCATCAAAGGAAGGGAGAGAAAATTCTTCTAAGTCAAAATCGACGGGAATTGTTAGTGATTCCCACCGATTCGACGAGAATCATTCTGCATTCCCGCAGACTTCTTTAGGCTGACAGTTTTCGAACAGGAATTCTGCAAAGGCAGAATTGACGGGAATCGTGAGTGATTCCCGCCGACTTAGACGAGAATCAGTCTGCATTCCCGTCGACTTCTTCTGGCTGACAGTTTTCCAATAGGATTTCAGCCAAGGTAGAATCTACGGGAATCTTGAGTGATTCCCGCCGACATCGACGGGAATCACCAACGATTCCCGCCGATTTTGCCTTAGGCAATTTTCCCTCGTTTGCTGGACCGAACCAACATGCCATGCGCTGTTTCGGCCGGGGCTAGGGTTTCTTTTTGTGTGTCCAACAACGGACTTTAGGGTTGGCCTCAGGTATATATATGCTCGTATTTTGAACCTCTATAGTAACCATTCACGTGAAATCAAAAGTAGCCGATGTCGTGCTCTAGCGGATCGCGGAAACCGCCGATCACTTGTCGCCGCTCGCAGTTCGTCGTCGTCGCCAATCTCCGATCTTCTTTGATCTTCCGGCAACAGTACCGAGGCAAGCCGAGCGTCTCACTCATCTCTATTGAGATCTCTTGTCTCTCGATTCGTTGAACGAGACTAGTTCTCCATTCCGAATCGGTGGAGACGATTGATCCAACTGAGATCGTTGGTTGACATTGCTTGCTTCGTCAAGAAGTTTGGATCTACAAAGTATTGCCTCCACATTCTCTTGCCATCGCCGATCTTGATAAGATCCTCTCCAAGAGAGAAATCCTATTGCAGACTCTTCGTAACTTTCAAGAAAGCTTCAACGAACGAAGAAGGACATCGGAATCTCCAAAAACTTTGTTTGCATTTTATTTTACATTCTATTTTTGTTTTGTTGTAAAGGAATTTTCATTCCTTGTTGTAAGGGTTGGGTGCAACCCGTGGTGGTGGAGTTGTGACTCCTTTGTTGGAAGGGTTCCTTCCGTAGTGTGAGGATTAGATTTCAATCTGTTTGGAGAAGTGACTGAGTCGTCCCTTGGTGGGAGATAGGTCGAAGGGGGAAAGTGGACGTACCCAAATCGGGGAACCACTATAACTCTTTGTGTGTTTTCTGTGCTGTGTTTGTTAATTTGTGCAGGTAAATTAATTCCGCAAAAGACTGCACGACACCTATTCCACCCCCCCCCATAGGTGGATTTAGTCGACACTAGAGACTTTCAAGTGGTATCAGAGAGAGGTTACTAATCAATAAGGTTAACACCTTGAGTAAGATCCTGTGTCTAGTGTCAAGAGGAAAGAAGATATCGGGAATTGACGGACTCAAGTATTCAGGAAAGATCCCAGTATGCACCAAGCTGAACTTTCCCATCTGGAAGGAAAGGATCAGGCTCTACATGGAAGCAGTCGACCCTCGACTCTTCATGATAGTGGAGGAGGGCCCTTATATCCCCACTAAGGCCTCCACCATTGATCCTACCAAGATGGTGACCAAGAAGCTCTCCTAAATGAATAAGGATGAGATGGTGTTTGTCGGACTAGAGAAGAAAACTCAAAACATCTTAGTAAGCGCCGTCGATGATTCCATGATGAAGAATTTCAGCAAATGCAGGACTGCCAAGGACATATGGCACTGCCTGATCATTCTGATGGAAGGAACAGATGAAGTAAGGGATGATCGAAGATCCCTTCTGAACTAGAAGTATGAGGCCTTCAGGAAAGGTCCCAAGGAAGAAATCAGAGTGACATTCGAGAACTTCTTGAAGATCGTCAATGCCCTGAAGGGTTATGGCAGAGTGTTCACCGATGGTGAACTAAATGACAAATTCCTTAGATCCATTACTAAGGAATGGGACACCAAGATCTGCGCCATCTGAGAATTTGGCAAGCTGGCAGAAACTGATCCCCAGATTCTGTTTGGGAAGCTTATGTCCTATAAGCTTCAGCTGAACACCAGAAAAGCTGAAGAAGAAGCCGATAAAGCCGCTGCCAAAGAAAAGAATGTAGCACTGAAAGCCAATCACTCAAGGAAAGGCAAGGGTTAAGCCTTGTCCCGCTCCTAGAAAAAGGATGAGGAAGAAGACTCTAAGCCATGCTCTTCCGGCTCAGAGCTATTTGAAGAAGAATTCTCCTTCATCACTCGAGAGTTCAAGAAGTTCCTCAAGATGAGGAATCAAAGAAAGAGAGACGGCTCCTCCTAAAGACATCAGAAGAAGAATTACTCTTCTAACAGGTATGAATCTAAATAAGACAAACATCGCTATGCTGACATTATTTGCTTTGGATGCAATAAGCCAGGCCACGTCGTTGCTGACTGCCACTAAAGCAAGAGAGATAAGGGGAAGGGAGAGGGGCACAAGTCCTCTAGAGATAAGAAGAAGGAGAGGAGATACATTGCTAAAAAGCCAAAGACACTCAGTGAATCTGACTATTCAGACTCCAATGAAGATGAGGAAGCCTACTTTTGGCTAATGGGTCGATCCGACTCAGATGGAGACTGTCCCCCATTTAATGGGAAGGTAAAAGATCGCACCCCCCTCTCTGACTCTGACTCTGAGTCTCCTGAAGATGACCACGAGGACAGTCCATCTTCCCGTGAGGCTGAACTCCTCGAAAAGTATGAGATTTTGTTCAATACTTTTGAAGAGTGACGTAAGAGGTCGAGGGCTCAGAAAAAGGAAGTCAAATTCCTTAAGGCTGAGGGTGTGTCCCTAAGAGAAGAGATCACTAGCTTGATTTCTCTCCGACAGGAACACCTGGAACTGACTTCTGAGCACTCAGATTCTCTAAGGCTCCTTGACCAAAAACAGGAAGAAATCAACAAGCTGGAAGAACAGCTTGCGGTAGAGAGGAAGATTGTCAAAAGCTTCTCTATGCCCAAGACCGTTCTTCCTCTGGTTGATGAATTCTCTGCTCAGGCTAGAGGGGCTAGCTTAGGGCATGTGGCTGTGCCTGGTAAATCATCCAGGAGAAATAGAAATCGGAGGAAAAATAAGGCTACTAAGAAGTGATCTGCTGCAAAAAAGGGAAAGGCTCCACTCGGTCCTGTTTCATTCAGAAAGCCTGGCTTTCCTTGCAATGAGTAGGACTTTGAGTCAACCTATGGTCACTTCTTCCAGCCCTCGGTTGAAAAGCCCAAGAGCCGATATGATGGTTGGACCTTCCCACGCAATTACGGTGAGAGTGTCTTCAAGACACCTTATAAGGAAATCCAAGTGGAGAGTTATGGCCACTTCTCTAGCGGCCATAATAGGAAGCAGGAACCAAAGGCCAAGCCTGTCATACTGAAGGAATAGGAAGTGAAGAAGTCGTGTGACTGCTGTCATCATGATGCCTCCACCTCCAGATCCAAGGCCCCGGATAGACCCACCGTTCCAAGGGTGAAGCAAGAGCCTAGGAATCGGTACAACAGGTTTGACTGTTGGTGCTGTGGCAAAGTTGGTCACTTTGCCGTGGATTGCTGGTTTAATCCAAGATACAATGAGACTCCTTTTGTTAGCAATGCGAGGCCGACCACTCGTAGGGTTAACCAACCGAGGGGGAGTGTGCTAACAAGGAATCTAGGACCCAAGTTCGATTAGGTTCCTAAGGGAAACTAATTCTATTTTGCAGGTATGTCCAAAGGCAACCAAAACGCCAATCTGGTACTTGAATAGTGGATGTTCCCGGCATATGACCGGGACAAGAAGCCTGTTGCGTGATTACTCCCCAGTCGAAAATGGACCCAAAGTCATCTTTGGAGGAATTTATCGAGGAGTCACCAGGGGTTATGGTATGATTTCCAACGGTGTATTCTCTATCACGGACGTGACCTATGTTGAAGGGTTAAACCATAACCTAATCAGTGTAAGCCAGTTGTGTGATAAAGGATACGACGTTAAGTTCTACAAGGATAAGTGCTTGATAATATTGTGTGCCTCTTCAGAGACGGTATTAACCAGCATTAAGAGCAGAAATATCTTTTGCTTAGATTTTCTTAGCTTAGACTCTTCTACCCCCGTGTGGCTAGTAGCAAAAGGCAGTGCTTCTCTCTGTGAACAATGGCACAAGAGATTAACACATATTAATTTCAAGACTATTAATATGTTGTTTTCCAAGAATTTAGTAAGGGATGCCCCTACTATTAAGTGCATCAAAGATAGCCCTTGTCCTGCATGCCAGAAGAGCAAACAGACTCGGGCTACCTTTAAGGGCATTGTAGACAAAGACTCCTCCAGATGTCTTTATCTTCTGCATATGGACTTATTCGGTCCAGTGCAAGTTCATAGCGTAGGAGGCAAATCGTATACGCTAGTGATTGTTGATGATCACTCTCGGTTTACGTGGGTGTTCTTCTTGAAATCAAAGACAGATACGTTTGACATATTCACTAATTTTATCAAGCAGATTCAGAATGAACTTAACTGCTCTGTGGTCAAAATCAGAAGTGACCATGGAACAGAATTTGAGTCTGGTGCTATGATAGAATTCTGTGAAGAACATGGTATCTTTCATGAGTTTTCCTCCCCGCGTACTCCTCAGCAAAAAGGAGTTGCGGAGAGGAGAAATAGAATGCTCATTGAAGCATATACGACAATGTTGAATGATGCCTCTCTTCCAGAGTACTTCTGGGCAAAGGCTGTCAATACGGCTTGTCATGTGCAGAACCGAGCATTGATCAACAAGAATCATCGTAAGACGCCTTATGAGCTATTGAAAGGCAGGAAACGGACCATGTCCTATTTAAGTGTTTTTGGCTGCAGATGTTATGTACTCAATAATGGGAAGTACCCACGTACTAAATTCAGAGAAAAATGCTTCGAAGGTATCTTCATGGGCTATAGTAGCCATAGTTGGGCTTATATGGTTTTCAATAAGAAAACCCTAGTGGTAGAGGAGTCCATTAATGTTGTATTTGATGAAGGAAGCTTGCTTCATAGCAATTCTTCCAGTGGCATTCTTGAAGATGCAGGTGCAAGGCTTGAACAGCTATGTCTCGATGAGACTGCTAAAGATGCAACTCCCAAGTACGTCAAGGTCTCCACCTCAATGCCAACTAGAGAAGATGACGATCAGGATGGAGAAATTCCCCCCAGAAGAGGGAGGAGCCCGAGAAGCTGTTGGAGCTGATGATGTTAGAACTCGCAGAGGTACAATTAACGAGATTCTGCACCTTAGTTTTCTGTCACAGGTTGAGCCAAAGAAGTTTGACGAAGCGATCAAAGATGCGTCATGGATATTGGCAAAGCAAGATGAACTGCATCAATTCGAACGATGCAACGTCTGGACGCTTGTTCCCAGACCAAAGAAACAGAATGTGATCGGCACTAAGTGGATCTTCAGAAACAAACTAGATTAACACGGGGTCATCATCAAGAACAAGGCCAGACTGGTGGCTCAAGGTTACAGACAAGAGGAGGGGATTGACTTCGATCAAACCATTGCACCAGTGGCAAGGCTCGAGGCTATCCGGTTGTTCCTGGCATATGCCTCTCACAAAGGATTCACTGTCTATTCGATGGACGTGAAATCTGCGTTCCTAAATGGAAATTTGAAAGAGGAAGTATATTTCGTGCAACCCCTAGGTTTTGTTAATCCAACATTCCCTAATCATGTTTACTTTCTTAATAATGCATTATATGGCTTAAAACAAGCTCCTCGAGCTTGGTATGAGACTCTGTCTAGTTTTCTTCTTGAGAACAAGTTCTCGAGAGGAAAAATAGATTAGATATTGTTTCTTAGGGAAGTCAAAGGCAAGATTTTGCTGGTGTAAATCTATGCCGATGACATAATATTCGGCTCAACGGACAACAACCTGTGCAAGAATTTTTCTAAACTTATGCAAGGGAAGTTTTAAATGAGCAGCATGGGTGAGCTGAAGTACTTCTTGGGACTACAAGAGAAACAGTCTGAGGATGGAATTTTTATTTCTCAGACGAAGTTCAAAAATGAACTCCTCAAGAAATTCGGAATGGAGAATGCAACCTCTATGAGGCTTCCAATGGGATCCACTGTCTCTCGACAAGGATGAGAAAGGGAAACCTTTTGATGAAACCAAATATAGAAGCATAATTAGATCTCTACTCTACTTTACTGCTAGTAGACCGGATATTATGTTTTCCACATGCGTCTGTGCCAGATATCAGGTGAACACTAAGGAATCTCATTATGTCGCTGCAAAGCGATTTCTTAGATACCTTAAAGGTACACCAAATCTTGGCTTGTAGTACCCAAGAAACAATGATGTCGAGATGATAGGCTTTCCAGATGCTGATTTTGCAGGAAGCAGGGATGATAGGAAAAGCACTTCCAGGATGTGCCGATTCCTCGGAAGAAGGCTTATTTCATGGAACAGTAAAAAGCAGAACTGTATCGCAACCTCCACGGCTGAATCTGAGTACATCTCAGCAGGCAGCTATTGCGCACAACTTCTATGGATCAGAAATCAACTCGAAGATTATGACTTGTAGTTTAGAGAAGTTCCTATGTATTGCGACTCCTCGAGCGCAATAGCAATTGCGAACAATCCAGTATCGCACAGCAGAATAAAGCATATTGAAGTGCGCTACCACTTCATTCGGGAGCATGTGGAAAACAAAGATATATCTCTCTGTTATGTCCCCACGGATAAGCAGATTGCAGATATCTTAACAAAGCCCCTAGACGAGGCCAAGTTTAGTCTCTTCAAAACTAAACTCAGCATGCTTAACTATGAAGAATGAAGACTGAAAGGCTCAAGGATCTTGGATCAAGGGGGAGCATCTGCTATTAATTCAAGATCGGGTACGGATGCAAGAACTGAGGGGGAGCTTTGTGCTCCAAGTGATGTCCCAGATTTATAGAAGCCGAAAAGAGGGAGATTACCCTCTCGGCTAAGGCTAAGGTGGCTGCCAATGATAAGTATGCTCTCAGGAAAATGGTAATGAATTTCACTCTCAACTGAATTTTCATTTTATGATTTTCATTCCCATCTATTCTATTCACCTTAGCTGGTAGGGTTTAGGCTTCTTCAAATAAGGGGAGATTGTTGGGTATTGTATCCATAATGTATCTGATTTGAAGAAGCCCCTGAACAAGCTAAGTTGAATTGACAATGTATTTGACGATCTTGTATCAAGTTGTGCTTGCAGATATTCCATGTTAAGTACACACCAATGTCAGGGTGCAGTGGGTCAATATACACGGGTCTGCGCAACGTAATACCTCGTTGAGTAGATCAGTGTGTTGACTCACTTGTTCTCTCTCTATTGGAGTGTACTTATTTTCAAGTACAGGGTCTAGGAAGATCAAGAGCAGAAGGAGCAAAGATGGGTCAAAGACCAAGTCATCAAAGGAAGGAAGAGAAAATTCTTCTATGTCAAAATCGACGGGAATCGTTAGTGATTCCCGCCGATTCGATGAGAATCAGTCTGCATTCCCGCCGACTTCTTTCGGCTAACAGTTTTCGAACAGGAATTCTTCCAAGGCAGAATCGACGGGAATCGTGAGGGATTCCCGCCGACTTCGACGAGAATCAGTCTGCATTCCCGCTGACTTCCTCCGGCTGACAGTTTTACAACAAGAATTCAGCCAAGGCAGAATTGACGGGAATCGTGAGTGATTCCCGCCAACATCGACGGGAATGACCAACGATTCCCGCCGATTTTGCCTTAGTAAATTTTCCCTCGTTCGCTGGACCGAACCAACCTGCCATGCGCTGTTTCAGCTGGGCTAGGGTTTCTCCTTGTGGGTCCCACAACGAACTTAAGGGTTGGCCTTAAGTATATATATGCGCGTATTTTGAACCTCTACAGTAACCATTCACGTTAAATCAAAAGTAGCTGACGCTGTGACCTAGCGGAATGCGGAAACCGCCGATCACTTGTCGCCGCTCGCAATTCGTCGTCGCCGCCAATCTCCGATCTTCTTTGATCTTCCAGCGATAGTACCAGGGCAAGCCGAGCGTCTCACGCATCTCTCTTGAGATCTCTTGTCGCTCGATTCATTGAACGAGACTAGTTCTCAATTCCGAATTGGTGGAGACGGTTGATCCGACTTAGATCATTGGTAGACCTTGCTTGCTTCGTCAAGAAGTTTGGATCTATAAAGTATTTCCGCCGCATTCTCTTGCCGCCGCCGATCTTGAAAAGATCCTCTCCAAGAGAGAAATCCGGTTGTGGACTCTTCGAAACTTTCAAGAAAGCTTCAACGAATGAAGAAGGACATCTGAATCTCCAAAAGTTTTGTTTGTATTTTCTTTTACATTCTATTTTGGTTTTGTTGTAAAGGAATTTTCATTCCTTGTTGTAAGGGTTGGGTGCAACCCGTGGTGGTGGAGTTGTGACTCCTTTGTTGGAAGGGTTCCTTCCGTAGTGTGAGGATTGGATTTCAATCTGTTTGGAGAAGTGACCGAGTCGTCCCTTGGTGGGAGATAAGTCGAAGAGGGAAAGTGGACGTACCCAAATCGGGGAACCACTATAACTCTTTATGTGTTTTTTGTGCTGTGTTTGTTAATTTGTGCAGGTAAATTAATTCCGCAAAACACTGCACAACACCTATTCCCCCCCCCCCCATAGGTGGATTTAGTCGACACTAGAGACTTTTAATCTCAACCCGAAGAAAAGGAGTCCACGAACCATGGGAAACCCCAGCTCGAGTTTAGTTTGGGGGAAAACTAAGCAGCAGAAGCTATGGTGTGCCCATATAGGGAATCACATATTACTGTCCACACTTGACTAGCTTTAAGTCAACCACCTTATAAGTGAAACTTCCATTTTTAAATGTTATAACAAATTCTGGTCTTTGAACAGGGATCAAGAACACCTCTAGTTCATAATGATGTTCCACCCCCACAAGTTCCTACTTCATTCCAGCAAACAGAGATGGGACAAACACTGATGGCCATTTTTGAGGCTTTTAAGACACAGCAGGCTCCGGCTCCTAATCCAAATCCCAGGGGGAATTGGCTGAGTGTCTTTCGAGGACTATTCCCTCCATCATATCTAGGGATAGAGTCGGTGGTACAGACTAAGGAATGGTTGGACATCATCCACGATATGTTGGCTGGGATACGATGCCCGATGGATATGACTGTATCCTTAGCAATCAAATGCTTGGAGTCCCATACAAAGAGATGTGGAAGTCTCTTCTAGACACTGCCTATGCAGGAATTGAGGATGCATACATCTCATGGGATGAGTTTAAGATAGCATTCTTGGATCATTTTTTGCCACAGACTGCGAGGGATGAGCTAGAGGATAGGTTCTTGCAGCTGAGGTAAGGAAGCAGGTCAGTGTTAGAATACAACCGAGAGTTTACTCATTTAGCTCGCTCCGTAGATTTATACCAGCTGGATGATGCCGGTTATGTGAAGAGGTTCTACAAGAGCCTTCGGGACGACATGAGGCAGGCACTCCTATTCATCTCTAACGGAAGCCTAACCCGGATCCTAGAGATGTCCAAGAGGTTGGAGGCAGACTAGCTCACAGTTCAGGGCAGGGGAAAAAGACCGATAGACAATACAATTATTAGTGGAAGGAGGGAACAGTAGAGGGATCAGAGAAATGGGGATCAATCCCGCCCAAGGCATAAATAGGAGTAGAGGGACACGGAGGTACTGAATCCTCAGCCTTTACAGATGCGTGAGATGCCGAGGCCAGAGGATGGGGCACCTCCCTCGCTAATGTGTTATCATTACCACTATCCTGGACATATTTGAATCAATTGTCCTAGGAACCAGGCACCACTACCAACACTACAGGCTGCCCTACCTGCGCAGGAGATCAGGGGTCGGGGATGTGGTCGAGGACGTGGATTCTAGGGCAGTGATCATAGACCAGACGGAGATAAGATGTATTCTTTGGACCTTGCTCCACCGCGAAACTCGGATAGGGTTATAGGAAGTATGCCAGAAATTTCAATTCCTGTCTTTCTTTCCCCTAAATAGTAGAATTCATAGAAAAATCGTACTACTAAGAGAGAAAACCTTACAACTAGCCACCTAAGACTATTTAATCATTTCAAGGATAGTAACAGTATATGGCAAGCCTGCCCATATTTCATTCGACACAGGGGCGACACATAATTTTGTGGCAGAGGATTTTGTTAAGTACTTGGACCAGCTCCAACATTTCACGGGAGTCACTAGGAGGATGCATCATCGCAATGGGACAGAGATCCTATCTACTAGAAAATGCCTCCTGGAGGTGACCATCGATGGCCTAACATTCGAGGCACTGACGATAATCTTGGAGTTACCGGACATTGATCTTGTTTTTGGAATGACGTGGCTCACCTGGAACCATGCACAGATTGATTGTAAGGCAAGGAAGGTCGTGTTGATATACATCGACTCCTACATGACCTTCAAAGGTAATATCCCTGTCTCTCATTGTCTACATTCTTCTATCCAGGCCATGAAGGCCCATATACAAGGGGACGAGGTTTACCAGGTGTTGTTCAAGATGATCGAGGAGAAGAATTCTATCTCCAACATCCCGGTGGAACGGGATTTCGTTGATGTATTCCTAGAGAAGCTACAGGGACTACCATCGCACAACGAGAAGGACTTTCGGATCTATCTAGTGTTGGGGGCTAAGCCAGTGTCTAAGGTTCCATATCGGATGGACCCTAAGGAGTTAGTGGAATTCCGGAGTGAGTTGTAGGAGTTGGTCGAAGTTGGGTTTGTCAGACCAAGCTCGTCATTATGGGGATCCCAAGTAATGTTCGTGAAGAAGAAGGATGAAACCCTCAGATATGCATTGATTACAGAGGGCTAAACCAGATGATAGTAGAGAACACGAACCCTCAACATAGAATAGATGATCTTTTTTATCTGTTGGAAGGGGCTCACTGGTTCTCGAAGTTAGACTTGAAATCGGGGTATTATTAGCTCCAGATCTAAGAGATGGACATCAAGAAGACCACATTCAGTAGCTGGTATGGTCTTTATGAGTTCACTGTGATGCTATTCTATCTCACAAATGCACCCTCTGCATTCATAAGCCCGATGAATCATGTATTTGAGACCTATCTAGATGTTTTTGTCATCGTATTTATAGACGACATCCTTATCTATTCAAGGACGGAGGAGGACCATGCATGATATTTGGCATTGACGTTGGAGAAACTTAGGGAGCATAGCCTGTATGAAAAATTAAGTAAATGCTAGTTCTTGTTGAAGGACGTGGCCATTTTAGGTCATATTATCAGTGGAGCGGGTCTAGCTGTAGATCCGGCAAAGATCCAAGCAATATGAGATTGGCTGCCACTGAAGACTGTATCGGACATACAAAGTTTTCTAGGACTTGACGGATATTACCGAAAGTCTGTAGAGTGATTCTCTCGGATTGCCCTCCCACTTACTTCATTGACGAATAAGGATACCCCTTTTATGTGGACACCGCAGTACAAGTCTGCATTCAAGGAACTAAAGCGTCAACTTACCTCGGCTCCTATCCTTGCCCTTCCCTCTGGAAAGGAAGGATTCCAGATCTACACAGATGCATCTTATCAGGGAATGGGTGTTGTATAGATGCAGCACGGATACTTGATAGCCTATGCCACCTGATAATTGAAGAAGCACGAGTAAAATTATCTGGTACATAATCTAGAGTGTGGGGAGGTAATCTTTGCATTGAAGATCTGACGGCATTACCTCTATGGGATACATTATGACATCTTTTCCAATAAAAAAAATGTCAAGTATGTGGACACGCAAAAGGAGATAAACATGCGCTAGATACGATGGGGGAGTTTCTATTTGATTATCAGTACATGATGCACTATCACCTAGGGAAGGCAAATGTAGTAGCAGATGCCATGAGTAGGAGAGAAACATCAGCAAAAGCAGAACCCCAGATGATGTCTATGGATCTAGTGTGGATGCTGGAGGATATGCAGATCTCCTTTGTGTCCAAGGCATATCCAAAACTCTACAAGGAGTATTTAGCAGCGATGGACACTACCAGTGACATTCGGGACCGTACAAGGGACAGGCAGAGGCAGGATGCCAAACTATAGCCAATATTCAGAGCATTGGAGGCAGGAACAGCTGGGGAGTACAAGTTGAAGGATGACCTACTATGCTTTAGAGGCAAAGTATATATACTAGAAGGAGGACAACTACGGAAGATATTTTCACTAATATGCATACAAGTAGGTACTCAGTGTACCCTGGGATCATAAAGATGATGACCGATCTGAAGAGGACCATATACTGGCAGGGCATGAAGAAGGAGATCACCTACTTTGTGATGCATTGCGAGACTTTCCAGCTTGTTAAGGCTGAGTGTAGGAGCCAACCAGGAGTACTTTATCCACTACCCATGACCGAATGGAAGTTTGAGGACATTGTGATGGACTTCATACACAGATTGCCTCGCTCCCGTGCAGGAAATGATTCCATTTGGGTGATTGTTGACAGATTGAAGAAAGTTGCCTGATTTATCCCAATCAGGAAGGATGCTCCGGTCGGAGTGCTTGTAAAGAGATTTGTTGAGAAGTTTGCCCGTTATCCTGGTGTATCGAGGACCATCATATTAGATTTGGATGGACGGTTTACGTCTAAGGAATGGAGAGAAGTTTAGGCTTACTTAGGCACCGCACTAACTTTTAGTGCAGCATTCTACCCCCAAGACGGATTGGAAGACAAAGGATATAAACCAGATGCTAGAGGATCTCCTACACCTATATATCTTGGATCTTGGGTCCAATATGAGGACCCAAAGGCGCTTGGCTCGGAGTTTGTGGAAGATACATATGATCAGGTTCGATTGACTCGATATAGGATGTTGGAGGCCTAGAGCAGACAGGCCAAATACTATGATGCGCGACATCGTCAGGTGGAATTTCAGGTTGGTGATCGGGTATTCTTGAAGATACTCTCTATGCATAGAGTCTCGCGCGTTCGCGGATGAAGGAAGCTCAATCCACGGATATGGGACCCTATAGAGTTCTAGAGAGGATCGACCCCTTGGCCTAAAGACTGGACCTACTGCCTGAGGTAGCTGTCTTACACGACATATTCCACATATCTTCTCTTAGGAGGGCTCTCCTACGGCCAGATAAGCAAATTTCTACTATGGTTGGCCCAGTGGCATCCGACCGATATGTCTTTTTGAATCCAATCAAGATAGACGATAAAGAGGTACGAGTCCTACGACAAAAGAAAGTTCTGCTAGTTAAGGTCCTGTGGTCGAATCACGGACAGGAGGAGCACACTTGGGAGCCTCTAGACCTTATGCAGCAAAAGTATCCGGAACTCTTCAACACAGGTATAACCTTAATTGCCCAAGAATCTAATATTCTTTAACTTTCAGTGCAAACCTCGTAGTCCTAATCTAAATTTCGGGGATGAAATTATTATTTTTATATATTGGGATTTTAAATATCCCACAAACAACCAGACCCCTAGGATATTTTTGTCATGTATAGGTCATGACAAAGCCTTAAGAAGACCAAGAGGACCTTGGAGGCCTAGGTAAATAGGTGTGATGGAGACGACGGCCCTTAACGCGTTGAAGACGGAGACGGCATGCTTACGGAAATTATCTCACCGCCTCCAAGTAAAGATTTGCGGCGTCGTGACGACCATGTGGAGCGACGTCAAAAGATCCGCCCGCGGCGCAAACCAATCTAATGATAGATTAATTATTTCATTTTCATGTTCCTTTAATTTGCAATGTTTATGACAATGTTTATGTCATGTTGTGTTTCATTTTAATGAGTGTTGTTTTATTTTTTTTTATTATGGGCTGCAAATAGCCTAACTAATGTTGTAGCCTATATATAGGCAAGTTGCTTTCATGATGAATAGAATTGAAGAAAGAAAATATTGAAACCCTAATTTGAGAATCTCCCCCTCTCTTCCTTCCTCTTCTTGGCCGAAATCCTCTTTCTCCCCTCTCCTTGGCCGCCGGCCACAATCTCCCCTCCTCCTCTTCTATTCCCCTCCCCTCCTCCTAGCCACCAAGCCTCCACCTATTTTCACCATCCCTCAACCCGAGCCACCCTCTCATACAACAACAAACCGCCGGCCTCCCCATCATTCCCATCAAAACCGACCCACCAGCTACTCTCCCAAAGCCGACCTCCTCCCTCACTCCCTTGCAATCATCCCTAGCCGCCCCCTCCACTAATTAATCAGACCACCATCAAGGAACCCTTCCCCCCTTTGTTTGTGAAGAATTCGGCCAAGGCAAGCTTGCCTCCTTGTGGAATCCTAGCACCGGCGTGACGCGACGAAGGCGGGCAAGATTTTCATCTCCTTCCGGCGCAACTCCAGCGGAGCCGTTGAGGAGCGATCCAAGTAGAGAGTAATCGGAATCATTCATTCCGATTGGGTAACGAAATTCCACCTACCTCTTTGTGTGATTTCATTTCTTAGACTAGATCTTGTGGTGGATTATTTTTGGCGTTGTTTTAGATAGCTTGAAATAGTGTCGTGGATTTCTTCGCTTGATTAGTATTTCCCTTATCTTTGTTTTATATTCGAAAAGGTTTGGCGAACCTCGTTTGACTTTTGTTGGGAGAGATCTACCCATTCCAAATCGAACTTTTCGGTAGATCTCTTTTGGTACAACATCGCTCGGTCGGACCCAATATTGGTCCTTTTAGCTCGATCGAACATTGGCCTTATAGCCCTTGTTGGATCCAAACCGGCTTGGCTACCCGTACGCTAGCAAAATATTGATAGATGTAATTGCGTGGTGTCGCGTAGAACGATTGTGCGAGTGTAGGGTTGGGATCGAAAAGTGTCGTGACGTTAGGCCGTAAGTCCAAACGGTGTGAAACGTGCAAGCCTGCATCAATTTAGAGGGAGGTTTATTCAGCAAGAAAATCTATTTTATATTATTATTACCCTAGAGGTTAAGCGGGAACAATTCCGACAAACCTATTTTAACTAAGCCAGAAGCATTTCTCCTTGTTTGTACACAAATTCCGGATCGAGTTTTCTCTCCGGTTTTCACAATATGGCCTATGACGTCAATGCTTCTCGAGAAAAATATTTAGGTTCCCTTAGGAACGGTAGAAAGCAATTCCACTGCCCGGTAGTGGATGATATTAAGGCGTTGGTTGGCCAACTAAAGGCTAGTCAAGTAGCACCGCCACCGCGCACCTCTAGGCACGTTAGGATTCCTGCTCCGACCTATGATGGGCTAGGTGGACCGCGAGTGTTTTTACGTTGGGTGGAAGACATGGAGTGTTATTTTGAGCAAAATCACATTGTGGATCCCCATAGGTTTCCCATTGCGAGATTTCAACTATTTGGTCGAGCCTATACCTTCTGGCTCAACGAGGAGAAACGTTTGGGAATGCCCCCCATCGACTCACATATAGGTTGGCAACTTATGAAGAATTTGTTAACGGATGAGTATTATCCATCATACTGCCGTTCTCAGTCTTCTGATTATCCGAGTGTAGCGCCGCCTAAGATTTTGCCAATACCGAACAAACACGTTCCCCCATACTCCCGTACTAGGACGTCTCATGTTATTACTCCTCCCTGCCAGGGCACTAGACCCCTACCTGAGTATAAGAATGACTTATCCCCTGAGCTGCCTGAATTAGTTGATGACTCCCCTGATGAGTCCATGGCCGTGTCTGGGACTATGCCCGTCACTAAGGACGAGGCCGATATTACTGACGCATGTATTGACGATGAGGAGATGGGTTACCCTAGTGACCTAGATGAGGATTTCTCCTTTGAGGAATCATCTCCACTTCCCCTCGTCAATGTTTCTGAAACCATGTTTGAGTCTGAGTTGGGTAAAGTTTCCCGTGAGTTGATAGAGTCATCTAGTGGCAACTGCCTCTCTGATAGCGAGTTAGGTGATGACGAGCCAGATGAATTTTCTTTGAAGGAAAATCCTCTGTTTGATTTTTCGGTTGATTTTGAGTGCTTGCACCCGGAGTATGTTACTTGGACGATAAATCCGTATTTTGGCATGGGGTATGACTTAGCCCCTCCTCCGAAATCTATCGATGCTCCCCTTCATGAGATTTGTACCGCTACTGATGTTGTGATTGATGTGTTGGAAGTTTGTCCTAGTGAGAGAGTACTATTGTTGGAAGACGTTATTGATGTCTGCCCGGATGAGCGTCCCCTGACGCTAACTCCATCGCGTGAAATTAATTTTGATCTCGACTCTCTCCCAGTTTTAATTTTACCGACTCTCCCTCCTGATCGGTTGATCTGAGTAGCGGACCCATTTAAACACAAGTTTTGTATTTCTGATCTGGATCATTGTACCTGGCCAACCTTGCGGGCCCCTCCGTTGGGCATATCACCTTTGACGGTTCGTTACGCTACGTATCCTTCTATGGTTATGTCCACAACTGTTTTTGATTCTGATTCTGTGGCCATTAGACCTATTATCCTAGTTGTGTCTCGATGTGCTTACTCTATCGGTCTATTTGCACATGTTTTTCTACCCCCTGATGAAGTCCCGTTAGCGCCACCTGATGTTATCATATTGGTGCCACCTGATGTAGTTCCGCTGGTGTCACCCTACTTATTTCTGTTAGTGGCCACGGTATGGCCCCATGAGTCGTCTCGCTCGCACCTCTTGTCACACCTGAGAGCGTCCAACTCTCTTAGTATTTATGATGCGCAGATTCCCTTGGCATATCTGCATGCCAAGTGTGGTCATAATAATTTTCGAATTAGAACTGCGACTTTGGAGCCATTTGAAGTCATCGTTGATGTGAAGGCTCCCTTCCCCCCTGACTTAACCCCTATATCCTCTGTATTCGGGTTGAGTCACGTAGCCCATGGTTTCACTCCCCACGATTACGCTCATTATGATCCCCTTTTATATAAGCACATTAGTAAAACGCTAGCCCTACAAATTAATTTGTATCATATTTATGCTAACTTACATAAAAGAGTATCTCACTATAAGATGATCGATTTAGATTTGGTGCGTCTCGACCCTAAACGGATGCCTCCAGGCACTTTAGAAAGTTGGCGAGTTGGTAAGCGGAACCTTTATCGGATATTAATGAAATTTGGAGAATTTACATATCATCTGAAGCTTTCCATTGATTGGGGTTTTACCCCTTATTTTGATGTTTCTAATTTAACGCCGTATGATTCTCCACCACATGATTTATCTGCCTGTCCGTTTGGGTCCACTTTGTTCTCTTTGGGGTTGGGTTGTGAGTTTATACTTGGATTGTTTTCTTCTTCGGACTTCTCTGGAGGTACGTTGGTTGTTGATGCTAAATTTTGTTTTCCTTTATTGCCTAATGCTTCTCCAAGGTTCCCTAGGAACAAATTTTTGCATGACAGGATACTCCAGGTTGTTGTGCTCTTCTTTCTGAGTGGGGTTGTCTGCCACTCTGAGGTTCTATTGGATGATGCTACCCCGCACCGGTACTTTCAGACCTACTCATCGGTGATGAGTAGTTTTAAGCGGGGGAGGATTGATGGAGACGACGGCCCTCAACGTATTGAAGACGGAGACGGCATGCTTACGGAAATTATCTCACCGCCTCCAAGTAAAGATTTGCGGCGTCGTGACGACCATGTGGAGCGACGTCAAAAGATCCGCCCGCGGCGCAAACCAATCTAATGATAGATTAATTATTTCATTTTCATGTTCCTTTAATTTGCAATGTTTATGACAATGTTTATGTCATGTTGTGTTTCATTTTAATGAGTGTTGTTTTTTTTTTATTATGGGCTGCAAATAGCCGAACTAATGTTGTAGCCTATATATAGGCAAGTTGCTTTCATGATGAATAGAATTGAAGAAAGAAAATATTGAAACCCTAATTTGAGAATCTCCCCCTCTCTTCCTTCCTCCTCTTGGCCGAAATCCTCTTTCTCCCCTCTCCTTGGCCGCCGACCACAATCTCCCCTCCTCCTCTTCTATTCCCCTCCCCTCCTCCTAGCCACCAAGCCTCCACCTATTTTCACCATCCCTCAACCCGAGCCACCCTCTCATACAACAACAAACCGCCAGCCTCCCCATCATTCCATCAAAACCGACCCACCAGCTACTCTCCCAAAGCCGACCTCCTCCCTCACTCCCTTGCAATCATCCCTAGCCGCCCCCTCCACTAATAAATCCGACCACCATCAAGGAACCCTTCCCCCCTTTGTTTGTGAAGAATTCGGCCAAGGCAAGCTTGCCTCCTTGTGGAATCCTAGCACCGGCGTGACGCGACGAAGGCGGGCAAGATTTTCATCTCCTTCCGGCGCAACTCCAGCGGAGCCGTTGAGGAGCGATCCAAGTAGAGAGTAATCGGAATCATTCATTCCGATTGGGTAACGAAATTCCACCTACCTCTTTGTGTGATTTCATTTCTTAGACTAGATCTTGTGGTGGATTATTTTTGGCGTTGTTTTAGATAGCTTGAAATAGTATTGTGGATTTCTTCGCTTGATTAGTATTTCCCTTATCTTTGTTTTATATTCGAAAAGGTTTGGCGAACCTCGTTTGACTTTTGTTGGGAGAGATCTACCCATTCCGAATCGAACTTTTCGGTAGATCTCTTTTGGTACAACATCGCTCGGTCGGACCCAATATTGGTCCTTTTAGCTCGATCGAACATTGGCCTTATAGCCCTTGTTGGATCCAAACCGACTTGGCTACCCGTACGCTAGCAAAATATTGATAGATGTAATTGCGTGGTGTCGCGTAGAGCGATTGTGCGAGTGTAGGGTTGGGATCGAAAAGTGTCGTGACGTTAGGCCGTAAGTCCAAACGGTGTGAAACGTGCAAGCCTGCATCAAGGTGAAAACACATTGGTCTGCAAATAGTAGCTTCTGAATACCTAAGCTACGATTTGGCCATTGGCTCCCAACATGACTACTTGACCCAACCCTACCACCTTCAATCTTATAGGACCCCTTTAATGCCCTAATGACCCATTAGGGGTCAACCTAGGGGTGGAATTAACTAGAGTCAACCCTAACCCTAGTTAGGTCAAAGTGCCCTAACTTGACCTAAATGGGTTACACCAAGCCACAAATGGACTTGGGTGGTGGTAAGGGACTCAAGACACCTAGTTTATCGGTTAACCAACTCATTTGACCAAGTCAACACCCCCAAGTCAACTTTGGTCAAACCAAGCCCAAAATGGGGAAGGAAGCCAAAACCAACTCAATCCAAATGGGCTAGGACCAATTAGGATGGCCCACTAGCTAGAACAAGTAGAAACAAACTAGAATACTATACAATTTCTTGAGGTGATGACTAGGAGAGAGAAAGTGGGGGGTTTTATTAATGGAGGAGAGAGAAAGAGAAGCACTCCTGGCCTTAGAAGGCCATGGGGCATTCAACTCCCTCCCAATGGCCTCATTCACGCCCCTTGATTGATTAGGAGGAGATGGAGGGGTTTTCCCGGCAACCTAATGGTGGAATTCAAAAAGCTAGAGGTTGTCGAAAGCTTGGTTCAAGGACATTAATGTCCATTCAGCGATTACCCCTTCTACTCCCAAAATCAACCTCCCCATCAGCTTTGAAATCTCCCAAGCAATAAAAATGAAAGTTTACATCACTGATTTTTGTGGAGAGTTGGGAATTCAGCAAGGAAACACTTGGAGGTCGTCAGCAATGGCACACCACCACCACACTAACCGCCAAGCCCGTATGTAGGTCTAATCCTTCCCCTTCTCTTCTATGCTGAATCTTTAGAACATTAGGTGGATAAATCGGGCTCAATTGAGCCCGATCGGTGAGGAGAAAATGAGTGTTTTTCATGAAAAATCAACCCCTCAGGTTCCCTGAAAACGGCCCCTCCGGCGGCTGTGACGCCTCCAAGCGATAGGCACTGCCAGGCGATAGCAACCGCCTCAACGGAGGTGGTGGTGGTGGTGGCTGGCCAGGGAGGTGGCCGGGGTGCTAGAATTGCTCCAAGTTGGAGAAATCACAGCCCTTGGCTCATCGGGGAAAATGACCCATAACCGTTGGATCATCATGATCGGTTATAAGTAGGACAATTTTTATATATATTTTAATGCATTTCTATCGCAATAGTTCAGCTGCCTTGCTTTAATTATTAAAAATACTTCATGGCATTTTCTGTGAATGTGTCCAACATAGAAAACCTAGCTTATGATGTCTAGTTTATTACAAAATTTTAATCAACAAATTTGAACCTTTGGATCTCCCTCAACACCCTTTTTGGTGCAAGGTGTTTAAAGGCCAACCAGAAATTAAAATGAGTGCGCCCAGTGGCCCACTCTGTTAAAGGGCCTAATAATTGGATCATAAGCTGGTCTGGCTATGGTCCACAACATATCCAAAAATTAGAATTTTTTGAGTTGATTTTTCTATAGTTTTTGTAACAACTTAATAATTCATATAAGTGACTTAAATAGGGTCTATGGACCTCAAATCTCTCACAAACTCGGGTGGATGACCATAAGGAATTTCATAAGGTCAAGGAAGAAATACCAAACCAATTGGATTTGATTTGGTAGGATTACTTGTTGAACTTAGTTGGCCTAAGTTTATATGTCTAATTTTAAAAGTTCAAAAGTACCTGACATCGAGTGTTCATCTAAACTCGACGAGGCGTCGAGTAATCTCGACGCTATTTGACCAGGCATTGATTGTTCAACTAAACTCGACGAGGCATCGAGTAATCTTGACGTCATTTGACCAAGCGTTGAGTGGTCAGCTCGACAAGGCGTCTAGTAATCTCGACGCCATTCGCTGAGGCGTAGAGTGGTACTCGGTGAACACGCCGCTTGTCTTAGGAAGGATTGGACTCAACACGGCATTGAGTGATCTCGATGCCATTTAATATGGCATTGATTGATCTCGCCATCATACCTATGAAATACAATTACATGTCTAAAGGTATTGGAGGGCCATGAAACTTGGGCAATAGGTTTTACTGATGATATCTACCCCTGCAAATTTTATTATAATTTTGGGTAAAGATTTTTAATGCCTTCTTTATAACTCTAGAATTTGTTGGTTGAGAGATAAATTTTTATAAAACTATCGGAGTACTACAAAAATGTGAAACTTGGCTAGTAAACTTTTTATACATTTGTGATGCCTTTTTAATTTTATTTTAATTTTTGGAAGAATATATATAGTAGTTCCTTCACAAGTTGCCCTAGAGGTAAATTTTTTTGTAAATTAAAATAAATGGTTAAATGAGATTATCAAATCATGAAATTTTTGTAGACATGTTTTCTGATCATTATAGTTCTCTGGTAATTATTTTATAATTTTTGGATAGCAAAATCTTGTACTCACTTTTTAGATTGTCATTTTGATCAAAAGATTGGTATTTAGATTTATGATAGAATGCCTTTTAGGAAAATCATAAAATTCATACCATGATGTTATTTAGTCAATAAGAAGCTCTAAAAATTTCAATAAGGTCATTGCATGTCAGAATATAATACCTCATGTTCAAAGTCATAGGAGGAATGATTTTTGGGAAATTATTTAGATGGTGATTTAATTAGGAAAAATGCCAAGTTCTGGTTTTGGGCTTAATATGTCAAGGTAGACCGCCAGTAATAGTTATAAGGTTGTAGAAAAAATATTTAGAATATTTACCTTCATACGCTTAGGATAGATCGTTGGGTCTGTATATAGTAAAATTCAAGTATTCGGGATTGAAATGTCGGCCATGCATGGGTGATGATATAGTGGGTGCACCGGGATGGGTGGAGTATTGATAAGGTCACCCTTATGGCCAAATTCTAAGTAGTCTGGATAACATGGAGATGGGATTGTGCTCGGGATCAACGGAGTATCGTCTTCTCCCAGAGAATATAAATTCACTTAGGATTAGCAAAAGGCAATGCGGGGAAAAGGTTTTGTAATAAATAGATACTCATAAAAGTAAGTGCCTTACGAAAGGAAACTTTGGGATTTAGCCCATCGGAGTTCCTAGTGCCCTCGAGAGCCCTTTATAGGGAATGACCTGGGTAGTCCAAGGTTAACCCTAAACCTTAGGAGAAGCTGATTTAAAGAGTAACCCTTAAACAAACACCATTACGAATACTCACCCCGTCATTTCAGGAGTATAGATTGTATAGATTCACATGCAGTGATATCAGTGTTTGATAGAAAGATTGTGTCAAGTGTGGCGAGTCGATGGCTCGAGAGCTCATTAGCATAAGTGTATGTGCATAAAGTGGTGGGTCCTCGTTATTGGACGGTCGTTCACACCAATTTCGATACGTTGACTCGATAAGTGTAAGTGTTCACCTAGCCATAAAATTTTGGTGGATTTGCCAGCATTAGTACATGTGGCTCTGTGGCACCTGACTACGTGTGTACTAAGTAGTTCGTTGGGTCTAGGCTGGGTAGTGTGAATATCGACCTAGGAGTGGGGAGGCCCAACCTTCTACCTACATTTTCTACTACGTGAGGTACTAGAGAGTTTAGCTAACTCCAAATGGGGAAACTAAAGGTCTGTGCGCATAGAGTCAGGTGGGTGCGTTGCACTTGTGTGAAACTCATCATTTAGTATGTATAGCTTTCCTTATCATACATACATTACATAAAACCTCTATCCCTAATGTATAAATTAGTATGAGATCTTTTATAAATTAGGCCCTATAAAATGACCCCCTAACTTATAAGTCTGTATGGGCATTCTTATAAGTTAAGGTTACTTTCTCTGTGATGATAGTTAGCTGCTCTACTTTTACATAAATTTGTTACTTCTATTATATGAATGCTTTTACTTGCTCTTCATATTCCTGACATTATTGTATTAGATACTTTCAGCATATTATAGTTAGGGCCACTATCACCTGCTCTTGCTTACTCTCCACTTTCAGTCCTTTTCCATTCATCCTCCCCCGTATTGAGCCTAGGTGTCACAGGGTAGAGGGAGGGGGACCAAGAATTTGTATAAACTAACGTCCTGTTGGGCATAACACCAGGGACTCTAGTTTGGAGATATGGTGTTGTACTAGGGGAACTAGCTCATAAAGGAGGAGGTGAACCAGCCTAGTCCCGGAATGGTCATAGCCGCAGCAAAAAAAGTCAAGGGATTAGTGAGTGGCTTGTAGATTTACTTCCACGATGATTATATAGTGAGGATTATATGTACTGGGCATGAGCCCTTTTCCTTTCTTTCAGATTCAGTATTATACTTTTGATTAGTTTATTTACTTTATGTGAACTCTTTACTGCTATGTGATCGTGGATTCATGTTTACTTCTTTTCTTTTATGGATTATGGTTGAGTAGTTGCCGGTGAAATCTGCGATTTGTGGTGGCCACTATCTCGGTGTGGGTGTCACTACAAAGCATCGGTTTTGGGCATAAGACCCGGTAAAAGAAAAAAATTAGGGGGCCTCACACCTACCATGTGCTGAAAGGATGAAAGTTCACTAAGAATTTCATATACAATGATTCCCATGTAGCTGGTGTTCCTGGAGTGATTGTGTGTTGCCACGCATTGTACTTGTCTAAAAGAGAGAATGAGAATAACCCTAGTTTTATAATGGTATCCGTTATCCTAGCATTACAAAATGTATCACAAATTTTAGAGAAATTAGCTAAGTGTTGATGGGCGTCTTCATTTGGCAAGCCAAAAAATAGAACATTATTGGGAGTTATATTCAGGATGGCAGGCTTGATCTCAAATTTATTATTAGTGATTATTGGGCCAAATACTAGTTACACACTCCCAACAGTAGGAGTTATATAGTCTCTCGTAGTCCAAGGTCTTGGTCGAACAACATTATCTCATCCTAAGGTTGACTAATATGGGGATCATCATCACCCCTTCGATCATACGGCTATGCAATATTTCCATCCATGAGTTGAGCTAATCGGGATCACACATGCAGCGTTTGCTCAATTTCAGGATCATAAGTGGCCAAATCACCAGGGTTTCTCCCCATCCTACAAAAATTTGTAAAATAAAAGTAGAATAAAAAACAACTAAACCCTTACAACTATTTTTCAAATAACAAAAACACTAATATGTCTGCATTCCCTGACAAATATTCCAAAAACCTCGTGTGTGCTCTGTAAGGGCACGTGTCTTTAAAGTAATATAAAATGGAAAGTTATCCCCAAGTATTGATCTCTCAAGGAATGCAAAAAGGCTTGTGTATATATTATTGAGAAAATAAATTATAGCGGTTTTAAAATAATGATTTGAGTTGGTGGTGTGTGTGGAATGAGAAAATGATTGTATGTCACCTTCACTACTTTTCTTATAGCTTCGCAAGCCGAGCTCAACTAACTCGAATGCGAGTTGCTTTCACTGCTTCACGAACACACAAGATTTTATGGTTTGCAAACTCCGCTTTATTGTTGTGAGTGAGAGTAAGAGTGAGGGGGAGATTGAGGGTCACAAACACCTCTTCATTTAACATCAACGCATAACAAAACTCAATTGATTCCTGGTTCATGAACATCGCACAGAAGCAATGTGCTTCCAAAACCAAACATGAAAAATCACAAAATCATTTGAAAATCACGAAAAACTCATATGACATTAAATCACAAATATTCATTACAGTTTAACATCAAACAATAATGAGATTCTATCATTGAAATCCTTGGTTTTTAAAGGAAAAGATGAGAGATACAAACAAGAAATGAGTCTTTACCATAGATATGGGAGGATGCACCGGGTTATTAATCTGTGTCATGTAAGCCACTCTTTAGTTGCGTTCGGGGTCGGGGAAGGCTATCACTGCTTCCGAAGTGCATGTCTTCTAGTTGTTATACACTATACACGTTAAACACTAGATTCTTTTTAGCTTTGTAGAGATCAAGGAGTGGCACTAACTTTCTATTAGCTAAGGTGCAAATAAACATTATAGGGACTCAAACCCTAGCTTGTTGGATGAAGAATAGCTCCAGGAATTCAACCCCTAAGTGTTTTGCCAAAAGAACCCCCTAAATGTGGAAGATCCCGAAATAGTCTAGAAATGAAACTTAAAAATGAAATCAGACAGATTTTATACAAGCATGATTCATCGCACAGTCATGCTTGCAAATCATGCATTGTACTGTATTATTAAGATTCCAGATATAATGAATATTACGCTAGTGCGATTTACTTACGCGTGGAAAAAATCAACCATGTGAGGCCAAATCACACGTGCGACAACAGATAACCCAAAATATGACAAATATAATTTACTCATGTGATTTTCTTGATGCACGGTTAAAACCAACCGTGTATAAAAAAATTCCACGATCGTGCGATAATGTATTTGAGGCATCTTACCAAATATATGATCTCGCACTGACAAAACACCAATGTATACCAAATTTGCTTTTAGATGGTATTTGGACATACCTGTGTAATAAGTTTACTTTACCTTAGGAACCTAGACGTTTCTAAGTCCTTGGTTCTTATTATTTTTTATTACATTATTTATCTTAAAAATGTTATTTGTTGGCTTAACATTATTTTCTCTAAGTACTATTCGATTAAACCAACAATACCTAGCAAAGTATCCAATTTTTCTAGAGCACCAACACTTATATTAAATATAACTTCTCCTCTGATTCACTTAATAGATTGAATGAAAGTGTTGGTGACCAGAGGAGCAGCCTTAGAAGTCACTGCCCTTTGATAATTTACCCTATAACTACATGTCTGAAATTAGGTCATATCAATCATAGGTCCTTTCTTTACAGCTGGCTTTTGAGATATGAATTTTACTTTTTTTCCTTAGGAGCTGGTGTAGTAGAGCCAATAATAAAGGGTCAGGGATTTTTCATGACTACTTTATAAGGTGTTTTAAGTACACTCAACCCAAGATCCTTTCTCCCTCTCTAGTGTTGTGGTTTCTTTACTCCACTAATGGAGCTTTCATTTTTTATATATCTATGGGAGAGGTCTTGGTCATAACTATTACTTGGCAATAAGATCTTTTGAAATATGGTTGTAGGCATTAGGGATTTCCCCTTATCATTTTCCTTATTTATTCCCCAGTATATCTTATGACTCCTCTATAAGGTACAGAAAAACTGTCAATAATAGGTAGGAGAGTTTGTGTCTTGGAAATCCTATACACAAGCTTCCTCCCAATGATAAGTCTATCCTTCAAGTCTTTGACAACATTTGCTTCTTGATTCAGTACTTTGGCAGGTGGCTCAAACTACTTTTGAAGCTCAATCAAGTCAAAGTTTTACTAGGTTAATTATTACTTTGGTCTTCTCATCAACTCAAGATTTAATGGACATGAGGGTTTAGATTTCCTTAACTTGATCCTTGGACAATGTCTTATTCTTTTTGAGTGCTTCCAAAAGAGCACCATATTAGTCTAACAATTCAGAATGATTCTCATTATTGCATAATGAGCTATATTCTGAATCGGTATCAGAATCACTTTAATCAGATGATGAGTTTGCTTCTAATGCAGACTCAGCCTTAGGATCAGAACTAGAAAGTGACAAAGAGGCTTTTATGCAAACCTGAGCAGGATGTTGTTTATCCTTGTCTTCTTCATCAGATAAGGCAACAAACTCATGAAACTGTTAATCTTCAGACTCATTGTTTGAGAGGGTAAGGGGTGACTTTATTCCTACTTTGATAGCATGATAAACATCTTGTCCATCATTATTAGATAGTGTGAAGAGCACAATATAAGAATCTTTATTATCATTTATGGAGCTATAGCGGTTGTCACTCAGAGTCTTAGACTTCTTGGCAATAAATATTTTCTCCTGCTATTTGCCTCTAAGTTACTTCTTCTCCTCAGCCTTCTCATTCTTATTTCTTCTTGAAGGACATTCAACTTTGATGTATCCTATTTTCTTATTGCCATTACACACAATATAAATAGCAAATGCTTAATTTATTTAGTGTTCAACCTGTCTTTTGTTGACTTGAACTTTTTTTCTCATTTTAGTAGCCTTGTAAATCCCTCTCCAAAATGAAATAGGGAGCATATTTTATGCCTAGTACTACAATCCCACGGTGATCCCATAGAACATGGTAACCTACCACCACATGATGCATACCCTACCGGCTAAATATCACAATCCACATTAGAGTATTAGTGTTAACCCAAATCCTGCAATGACGGAGGAGACCATCTAATAGAAGCAAAAGCAAAAATTACTTGGCAAGCAACAATTATCCGTGTTCGCCGACCTTTTGGGCATACACTCCAGAGTAATCGTAGAAACCCCTGGGAGGTGTGATTATGTCTAGTACAGACGGTCGGCAAGAAAACTTCAGGAGGCTTCTTAGAGTGTTGATCGGAATCTCCAGTTTGGAGTATACACGGACACTACGGTCAAGCAAGTGTGTACTCTTCTTTTTCAATCAAGCTTAGGAAGCACCGCGCATTTTCATGCAGTGTCATCTTTTAATCCCCACCACTTGACTCTTCATGTACCTCAGGAAGGCTGTGCATTTAATATCACAATTAATAAGGCATTAAAAACCTATCAGTTCATGAACCGTCTATGCAGCCTACCCTCAAGTATAAAAGGGGGACCAAGGGTACTTGGAAGGAAATATAATGTGAACTTAGCCTAGAACCAACCACATTGTAGGTGCGTACACTAAGATCCCTCCTCTCTCTCTTCTTTCAATTACTGTACGTACACATACCTCTGAGTAGCCATACCCCTCTTGTAATCCACTTTTCAATTAATCAAGAGGCCCGTCGCAAGAAAGGCATTCGCCATAGATTGTCAAATTTGGTGTTCATCACTGCAAGTGACATTTTATTTTCATTCCTTAGGGTTATTAACCTATTGCTTGCGAACTACTCTTTCCTCAAACAACCACGCTACCTAGGGATAGTACATGGAGAGTAGCTGACAGTTTTGGCTCCAACAAAATTCTTGCGACTTTCAAATCCCAACTACCCGACAAATACACTCTCATGATAGGCAGACAAATGCTAAATAGCGAGTAGCATGTTTGTCATACCGAATTCGCCTGGCTGTTCGGCTTTGTCAATGAGTTGGTGACCCAAGATCACTAGTGGGGACAGGCTGCCGAGAACCCGGGAGATCCTACAACTCCTGCCAAGCTGCCTCTAACACAACTGCAAGAGAACGTTGCTCGTGTCTACTGCCAGATCTTTTAAGATGTCGCCCAACTTAGAAGGATTCTAGACTTTAACGATTAGACACAGGTCGATGGAGCTGAGGTCTTCTCTCCATTTTCCCCTAGGATCACCGGGGAGACCTCTCTAAATGGTTTCAGGGAACCCAGTCTTCCCCACTTCATAGAAAAGGATGACCCAACCTCTCACCTCAAGCCTTCGACGCTATTGTATTCTTGCAACCCTTTTCTGAGGTCCTGCGCTATAAGCTCCTCTCCACAACCTTCAATGGAAAGTTAAGGGAGTAATTCCACAGTCTTCCCCTGGCTCAGTTACCTTCTTATGGAAACTTAGGGTAGACTTTTTACAAAGGTTGCCACCTCAATGTGGCATAGGGCGGATGTTGATTTTCTTTTCTAACTACAACAAAGGTCAAATAAGACGATGGGACAATATATGAATCGCTTATATAGTTTGATCATAGAAGTACCAGATGTATACCCCCGGGTATATCAAGTCGATTTTACCAATGGACTCCGACCTAGATTATTCAAATTTATGATTAGTAAGAAGAAGCCCAGAACTTATGCAATGCTTATATAAAGGGCAAACCAATTCATCGAAGGAGAGTTCAATAATGAAGACTATATTGCAAGTCTTCTAGAGCTAGGGGAAGCATCTGCACAACTCTTCCAATCGTCTCTCAGTACCATCACAAAAGAGTAAGTTCATCTTCTTGGAGAATCATCTCCCAAACAAAATGGGGCATAATTCTCGTCATCAGGGTCCTCGGTATTTTGGATAAATGATGTTGGGGAACTTTCAACTACAATATGGAGAAAATGGTCAGCCGCTGTTATTATTTTGAGCCTCCCCAGAGAAGTGGGGAAGTGACATACAGCAGTATACTGATATAAGGGCACTGATGGAGATGTTCTGGAGATTCTTTAGTAGCAGCCCAACTTCCAACCTCTGAGGACCATGAAAGGAGGAGTCGGGAGTAAGAACCCAAACCTCTACTGCAAGTTACACTATGACGCGGGGCATGACATATAAAATTGTTGGGTTCTCCATAGCATGGTGGAGAAGCTATGGAAAGAAGGAAGGTTTGAATATTTGATGGGGTTTTAGTTATAACCATAATTGATAATGACAAGTGTACCTTATTGAGAGTAGTGTATGATCGATTTAATCAATGTCGTAATAGACTCAGGGTGGTTGATTAATTCTACTTTAGAAAATCACTATTATCTTATCAAATAGAACTTTGGAGCTGATTTGTAAGATTAAAGAGACTAAAAATTAATTGAATAAAAAGGATTAAAAACAATAATTAAAATTAGCACTCGATTTTTGAATCACCTCAGACTAAGAAAACCACAAAATGAAATAGAAGTTAAATTCTCTTATTGAAGAGATTTTTTGACCGTGGAGGTTCCCGAAGCATTAACTCTCCTCTCTCGAGGATTAGGTTCAACTAAGCTTAGGTGTATCGACCAAACACTCATTCTCAAATCGCAATGCCTAATACTTTCCTTAGGTTGTAGACCACACAATTAGATTTAACTCCAATCAAGAAGTGTTACGTCGTTCTCTCTCGAGGGTTGCATTCTACTCTTTTTACCTATGAGTGATCAATCCGTCTTACGAGCCTCCCAGCTAACTAAAGAACAAAAACATATATTAAACTATATATTGATTATATATCCTCAAAGATTAGATCAAAGGTAAATCATAAGCGTTCAATAATTTAGAGAAAAGAAATTCTAAATCATAACTAAATAATCTTCATCCATGGGTCATCTCGGTTGAGTTCTATATGAATTAGTTACTCATGGAGATGGAGGAATCATGACCATAAGAATAATACATGATGAATAAAGAGAAGAGAAGGTAAAGTATCGAAATAATATTTAATTACTATGAAAGTGAAATTACAAGAAAGCTAAAGAACTATAAGTGAAATAAAATTACGAATAAACTAGAACTATAAAAAAAAGAAGATAATAAAAACACCTTAAATCACAAAAAATAGTGTAAAAAATTATAACTTGGACTCCAAAATTCCCCTCCTTGGATAATGTTTAAGCTGACTTTTATAGCAAAAAAGTACAGGTTACATGCCCTAAGTACACGCCCGTAACCCGGGCGTGTTTGGGCCGTGATCGCTAGAGGTAGATTGGGCGTAATCTAAATTAAATTCTGGCATTATGGGAATGTCACATACCTTGGTCACGCCCGTGGTAGGGGTTTGACCTCTATAAAATTTCTTCTGACAAGATCTCTTGGAGGGCTAGCATGTAACGACCTATCTACGTGAAGTACACAGGCGTAACTAATGAAGGTTACTGGCATGTTGGGGCATTATTGCCGACTTGATATCTAAAGACATTACACGGGTGTGACATGTAAGTCACGCCCCTGGGCATGGGCGTGACTACTGGGCATATAAAATTAATTGACATGGCAGCTTAATTTTGGGCCAAGACACGAGCTCCGTACATGACCCTTGTCATTCCCTAGGTACACGACCCTGACCTTGGCGTGTACTTTGTGATTTTTTTTTATTTGCTCCAAATCTTCACCAAATCCTGCTGGTTCTCCCCAAATTGTTATATGCAACCCAGTTTAACCTGAAATAATAAAATAAGCCTTTTAGCATATAAATACTGTAAAACTATATTATATTGATAAATTAATTATTAATAAAATAGTCAAAAATATAGATAAGAAAGAGCTTATAAACACCTCCATACTTACTCATTTACTCGTCTAGAGCAAACACTTATTCTTAAAGGTAAGAAAATCTATTGCTTTTAGTTTTGTGAAAATTAAAGAGTAAAATGCGAAGTCTTACGTCGGCATTTGTAGAAATTCCAACAGAAAAATATTCTTGGCATACACTTTAGTTTATGAATTTTTGAAAGTGCATTATTATTGTTTATTTTTACATTTAAATATAGTCGATGGTAAATCTCACAGTTATGTAAAGGGAGAAAATAACTTGGTTGTTGAGATTTAAATTACTATACATCGACGCTCGGGATGGCCTCTAAAGAAATCCATCAATGATGATGTCCATAGGCTTGCTCGTTCACACCATTTTACTATACTCAAAACTAGCAACCTTTACAGATTATTAGGACTCTAGTAGGATATATTGTAAGGTTTGGTTTAAAGGTAAGGTAGACAATGATAATAATGAAGGTTTATCACACTTGAACAAAATATTTTTTTAAGCTAGGTTAAAAATTGACAACCTTATAAATAAAAAGTGACCCCTCCATACTTGAATTTTTGTAAGGGGGCACTCATAAAGACCTTTTTACGAACTTTTCATTCATTTTTTCTTTTCTCATTCATAAATATATATTTCTTTTATTTTGGCTTTTCTTTTAATTATGAAATTTTACACAAGCTATTTTGTTCTCAAATCTATCCCCAAATATTTTTCTTTTTAGCTTTTTACCACCTCACTAATGTAGAACCTAATTTTTCAAATTTTTTGCTAAAAATTTTAAGTCTGAAATTAGGTTTGGGTTTGGTGATGAAAGGGTGGGGGTTAAACAATAAAAAGGTTAAAATGTCCAAATTTGTTTAAGAAAGGGTAGTAATATTGGGTTTGGACAAAGTCTCAAAATATCCAAGAAATGGCCTAAATCATTTCAATAGAGCTAATTAATTTCTATAGTGCACATGCTTTGTAGATATATAGGGACAAGTTTTAGACAATGAGAAAGGACACCTTTTTGCTCGAATCGAGTAATAGCTGTCAAAATCTTCTACACACTCACCTAAACTACTTTTTGATAAAACCTGATTCAGTTTAGAAGTAAAATTTAACCACTTTACACAATTAGAAAATTCATAAATTTAGATTTAGGCCAAGAATATGATTGTACACAAATACAACTTCAACTTTTGTGTTTGACTAGAAACACAATATGGCCAACAGTTTTACTAAAGAGATTTAAAATCTATTCTAGCACAAAAAATTTCTAAAACACATGAAAAATTAAATTTACTTAAAACTTTCAATTAAGTAAACTACGAGGTTTTGATAAGCTAATACAAATTAATTAATTCATAATTTTTAGTGTTAATTCCTAGACGTCCCGAAATCTACCCCGTGAGGGGTTCACACCGGTACTAGGAGATATGTTGGGTTGTCAAGCCCAGACCTCCCATTATAGGAAATTATATTTTGATTTTCTAATTTTTTTGTTATTTTTGCTATATAAGTTAAAAGAGACACCTAAAAATTATCATCATTTTTTTTGGAACTTTTTGAATTTTTTTTTGAATCTAAACTACATTAGTACACCCCTATACTGAAAATTAAACATTATCCCCGATGTTTAAAAGTAAGTATAAACTTTATAATTTAAATTAAAAAAATCAATAATAAGAGAGGCTATAAGGAAGCTTCCCTGATTGGTTGTCATGTTGGACGCTTATAATATCGTAAAAAAATGGCAAAACTTGTTAAGATAAGGAAAAAACAAACAAAAAGGTACAAAGGATAACAATGGGGTGCCACCCACAAGCGCTTTGTTTACCAACGAGTAGCTTGACTAAGTGGCAAATTACCTACAAATTTGGAAAATTTAGCATTTCGATTTTTCCAGTCGAAGGGTCACCACACTGATATAATTTTAAATGGTGTCTATTTACTTTAAATGAGTTGTTTTTCAGGTTCTCAATTAGCACGGTCCCGTATGGAACAACCACTTTTACTACAAAAGAGTTGGACCATCAGGATTTTAATTTTCTCGAAAAAAGCCGAACTCTAGAATTAAAGAAGAGGACTAAGTCTCCCGGTGAATAAGATTTAATGATTTTTATTTTCCTATCATGATAAAACTTAGTTCTCTCCATATAAAATTTATTGTTTTCAAAGGCATTTGCACGCCATTCATCTAAATCCTTCAAATGAAATTTTCGGTGTTCGGAGGCTAAGTTTATATCTAAATTTAAAATTTTGAGCGCCCAATACTCGTGATGTTCTAGTTCTTACAATAAATGACAAACTTTTATATGGACTAACCAGTATTGTGTACAACTGATGGCTATCTTGTACGATGTCAGATAAGCCCATAATGTGTCGTCTAATTTTAATGACCAATCCTTCTAATTGATCGATGCCGTCTATTTTAAAATTCTTTTTTATTCCCTATTAACTACTTCTGCTTGGCCATTGTCTTATGGATGATAAGTGGTTGAGAGTTTGTGTGTAACATTATATTTAACAAAAAATTTAGCAAGTTGGCCATTATAAAATATGTGTGTCCATATCACTAATAAATGTGCGTGGTGTGCCAAATCTTGAATATAATTTTTTTAAAATTTTACGATGACTCTCGCGTCATTGGTGGGAAAAGCTTGTGCTTCCGCCAACCTAGAAACAAAATCGAGCACAACAAGAATATATTTAGTATTAAAAGATGACGGTAACAGGCCTACGAAATCTATTCACTATAAATAAAAATTTCACATTCTAAAACAATATATTGGGGTATGTCATTCTTGTTTCAAATGTTACCTGATCGTTGGCAGCAATCACATTTACCCAAAAAAGTGTTAGAGTCTCTGAATAAGGAAGGACAGTAGAAGCCCGCATGTAGAACCTTCCTAGCTATCTAGTATGCTTGATAATGTCCACTGGTTGGTCCCTCGTGGTAGTGCCATAAAACTAGATGCCTTCCTCTCCCTATATAAACCTTCTTACCACTTGGCCCGGATAGACACAAATTAAAAAAGGGTCCTCCCAAAAATAATTTTTTATGTCTGTAAGAATTTCTTCGTTTCTTGACTTGATAAATTTTTTGGAAGGACCAGTGCCACTAAATAATTGGCAAGGTTCGTGCACCAAGGGGTAGAGGAAGTCATTACCTTATTGACAGCTAGGAGGCACTCTTCAGAGAATTTATCATCTATTTCGACCTCCACTAGTTCTTATGCAACCTTGTTCTCCAACAATGAGAGGTGGTCGACCGCTATGTTCTCCGCTCCCTTATTGTCATGGATCTCCAAATCGAATTCTTTCAAAAGGAAGATATATCTCAGTAGTCAAGGTTTTGCATCCCCTTTATTTAATAAAAACCTTAGAGCGGAATGGTCAGTTAAAACAAGAGTTTTTTAAAGCGTTATATAAGAATGAAATTTATCATACACAAAAACTATTACCAAAAGTACTTTTTCCATTGTTGTATAATTAGCTTGAGCGGATGTTAGTGTTTTTACTAGTGTAATATATCAGGTGATAATATTTAGTCATTCATTGGCCTAAAACAACCCCTACAGTAAAATTTCTCACATCACACGTAATCTCGAATGGTTAAGACCAATCTGGCGCAATTAAAATCGGCAAATTAATAAGTTTGTTTTTAATTTTATTGAATTCTTTAAAACATTCTTCATAAAAGATAAAAACGGATTCTTTTTTTAAAAGGTGCGTTTGAAGTTTTGTAAATTTTGAAAAATCTCTAATAAATCGCCTATAGAAACCCACGTGTCCTAGAAAACCCGCCTATTGTCCTCGATCTCTTTACTAGAAACTTTATGGCCGATGACCAATCCCTCTGAGACCATAAAGTGGATCTTCTCCTAGTTGAGTGCCAAATTCATTTCTTTGTAGTGTTGAAGAACACGATCAACATTATGGAGATAGTTTTTAAACGAATCACTGTAAATAGAAATATCATCCATAAAGACTTTCATAACGTCCCCCACTAACTCATCAAAACTAGCCAACATATATCTTTTAAATGTAGTTGATGCATTACAAAGACCAACCAACATCTTACGATAGGCAAAGGTGTCGAAGGGACATGTAAAAGTGGTTTTCTCATGATCTTCAGGCACGATTATGATTTGAAAATATCCCAAAAGACCATCAAGAAAACAATATTGGGAGTGATCGGAAAGAGGTTCTAAAATTTTGTCTATGAAGGGTAATAGAAAATGATCCTTATGGGTGGCATCATTATGTTTTCTATAATCAATGCACATCCGCTAACTTGTAGCAATATGGGTTTGGATCAACTAATTATTTTAATTTAAAACAACCGTTATTTCACCCTTCTTAGGCATGAATTACACCTGGCAAACCCAAGTGCTATCCAAAATTGGGTAAATAATACCGGCGTCTAATAATTTAATTATTTCAACCTTAATGACATCCTTTATAATGTGGTTGAGTCATCGATGAGGCTGAATTGTGCCACAAGAATTATTTTCTAACATAATTTATATGTGCAAAACGAGGTGCTAATCCCCTTAATATCAGAAATTTGTCTTGCATTTACATGACGGTGATTATTTAAATATTAATTAATTTGGAAATTTTTGAGTCCTTCACCGCGACAAAAATTAATTATGGGAAATTTAGAATTTTTTTCTAAAAAAACATTTTAAATAATCCCAGAGTTATTTTATTTCTAAACTCGGGGGATCTTCATAGGATATTTTAATTATAAAATTATTTAAATTAATTTTCTTGAAATTTAAAGGATGAGTTATTACTTTTATACAAAATAAATTATCTAACTCTCGATCTACAAAAATTGGTGAATTAATAAGTTTAGAAAATGACGATAATTCTTCTTCAAAATTTGCTTCTAAAGTAAAGCATAAATCATCATTAGAAAAAGATTTTCTCATTGAGGGGTTAATACGAAATATAACTTCTTAATCCCCAACTTGAAAGTGAAGCTTTCCATTACATACATCTATTATTGCTTGAGAGGTGGCAAGTAAGGGACGACCAAGTATGATAGGTACTTCGACGTCCTCTTCAATGTGGAGGATGATAAAGTCTATCGAGAAGATAAACTTATCATCCTTAACTAACACATCTTCTATAACCACTTTTGGGTACTTGCTCAACTTATCCACTGGTTGGATGTTCAATTTAGTTGGGCTTGGGGTGCCGAAACCAAGCTTCTTAAATAATGAGAATGTCATCAAATTGATACTAGTGCCAAAATCAACTAAGGTGTGTTTTACAAAAAAATTACAACACAAGCACGAGATGGAAAACCTTCCCAGATCATTCAATTTTTTCAGCAACTTATTTAAAACAACCATCGAGCATTCTTCCTTAAGAGAAAGTGCGAAATATATTCAAGCTTCTTTTTATTAGAGAGAAAATTCTTAAGATATTTTCCGTATTTAGGCATTTGAGAGAGTGCCTCGCAAAATGGAACGTTAATTTGAATCTGCTTTAAAATATCTATAAATTTTTTACACTGCTCTTCGTTGCGCTTATTTTAAAATTTTGAAGGATAAGGATTTATAGAATAATTTATATCACGCGGAGCTAAACTACCAAAAATAGCTTACGGAGTAGATGATGAAACTTTTACCTCGGTTCCAGCCAATATTAAAGAAGTTATATCCTTTCCACTACATAGGGATATTGCGTTGGCGCTCTCCCATAGAATGGGTTGGTGTTGCCCAACAAAGCTCCCTGTTTTCATTTTGAGAATACTTTTGCAAACTATCCAATTTGTTTTTATAAATTTTTAATAGATCCGGTTAGATCTCAAATATTGGACTCATTTGAGGAAACATATTTGATTAATAACTCTTCAAGAGAAGAGGGCTTATGTGGTGGCGGTGGAGCGAATCTAGGAGGATTCATTTGTGGTGGTCATTGAGCATTATATGGTAGATCCAAGAAAAATTATGATGGTTCCTTAATCCCGGATTATAGATATTATTAAAATGAATATTATTATTTGGGTTAAAAGGAGGACAATAAGAGTTCCCCATATAATCTATGTGCTCTTCGGTAAAATTATTATTAGAACTATTATTATTATTAGGCCAATTTATGGTGGAGGAAACAGACATCTCTGCCACTTACATAGTTAAACATTCTACTTATTGTGCCAAATTAGTGGTGGCCTCGACTTCATAAAGTCTACTCGGCTTGTTAGGGTGCGACTATGGAGAATTCCACTGCTACACATTCATGACCATCACCTAAAAAATCTCATGAGTGGCCTCGGGGATTTTATTGTAAAAACTACCCCCGACCACTGCATCAATCATTTGCCTTATTTGATGATTCAAACAATTGTAGAACGTTTGGACTTGTTGCCAAACGGGAATGGCATAATGAGGATATCTCCGCAAAATTTCCTTGAAGCTTTCTCATGTGTCAAATAGAGACTTTGATTCTATTTGCATAAACGAGAGAATATCCGTTCGTAATTTAGCGGTCTTTTCCCTAGGAAAATATTTTGTTAAAAATTTCTCCTTCATTTCGGCACATATAACGATGGATCCCCTAGGAAGACAACCCAACCACTTCTTGGCCTTAGTTCGTAAAGAAAAGGAAATAAGCTTAAACAGCTGGCGCCATCAAGAACACCTTTTATTTTAAACATGTCACAAATTTCTAAAAAAATTGATAAATGTAAATTTGGATCTTCATGGGGCAAGCCATCAAATATAAACGATTGCTATACCATTTGAATGATACTCGTTTTAATTTCAAAATTATTATTCGCTACTACAAAAAAAAAATACTAGAGTGTGTTCCCTCCAAATTTATCCACACATAATACGTCATGGTCCGTAGAGGTACCTCATAGGGTTTGGGATTATCCATAATTCCTTGGTTGGTTTCTCTAATCGATTCTTCGAGAATTATCGGTAAATTTTGATCACAGAATCTTAGGCATCGCTGCAAGGTGCACTCGATTTTCAGGCCAAAATTTAAATTAGGATCATTTGAAGAGCATGCTTGAGTCATATACTAAAAAATAAAAGGAGAAAATTAGGGGTGAGGAGAATAAACGATGAAGAATGAAAAAAAGTAAAATTAAAATATAAATATTAATAGTGTATTTTTTCCAAAAGTGAGTTAAGTTAGTCTCGAACTTCTTGAGGTCTACCCTGTGAAGGGTTTGCACCGGTACTAGGCGAGAAGTTGGGATGACCAATCCAAACTGCCCTTTCTGAGAATTTAAATTTCCCTTATAATTATTTTTGAAAATAAATAGTTGAAAATAAGATTGAAAAATATAATATGATAAAATTAATAACTATTTCAGTTTTAAAATAATCAACCAAAATTCCCCAGCAATGATGCCAAAAACATGATGAGGTTTTTGTTATATCCACAAATAATAATGACAAGTATACCATATCGAGAGTAGTGTAGGATCGATTAGATCAATGTCGTATTAGACTCGAGGTAGTTTATTAATTCTACTTTTTAAAATCGCTATTATATTATCAAATAGAACTTTGGAGCTGGTTGTATGATTAAAGAGACTAAAAACTAATTGAATTAAACGGATTAAAAACGATGACAAAAACTATCACTCGATCCTTGAATCACCTCAGACTAAGAAAATTATGAAATGAAATAGAAGTTTAATTCTCTTGTTTAAAAGGCTCTTTTTGGAGTTACCATGGTGATCTAGAAGTGGTCAAACATGTAATCTCACTGCCAACGCGATATGAGCCTGCAGGGTCGCACATAAGAGCTTGTGGAGAAGTTGGAAGATCGACTTTGTTAGTAAGGGTTACCAATCACCACACAGAATGGGGTCGGGCAAACGTCGCCAAGGCAAATTCGACGAGAGTCGTTGAGAATCGTTGAGTATGACTCAACGCTCTCAACGCTAAGGCAAATTCGATGAGAGTCGTCGATAATCATTGAGTATGACTCAACGCTTTCAACGCCAAGGCAGATTCGTCGAGAATCATTGAGTATGACTCAACGCTCTCAACGCCAAGGCAGATTCGTCGAGAATCGTTGAGTATGACTCAACGCTCTCAACGCCAAGGAAGATTCGTCGAGAATCGTCAAGTATGACTCAACTCTCTCAACGCCAAGGCAGATTCGTCGAGAATCGTCGAGTATGACTCAACGCTCTCAATGCCAAGGAAGATTCGTCGAGAATCGTCGAGTATGACTCAACGCTCTCAATGCCGTTTCTGCGGACTGATTCTCGCCGACTGATTCTCGCCGAATCATGAGGTGATTCTCGCCGATCGATTCTGAAACCCAATTTTGTTGTGGTCTGCGGATAGAGATTTTGCCTAGGTTTATTTATGCTTTGAGTATAAATTGGCACTTAGGGTTTTGGGAATACATACAGTTAATCGGATTGATCGGGCTTTTCTCCTTTGACCGAATCGAAACCGACGGGCCTGTTCCGCCGTTCTCGTTCGCCCCGCCGATTCCCGAATCCCGCCGGCCGGAAGCGTTCCGCCGCCGCATTCGCTCCGCCGACCTCCTCCTCTCCGACGATAGTCGCCGGTGCTGCGCTTCCTTGAGTGGACCTAACAGTCCGTGGAAGTGTAAGGTGCAGTCGATCTCTTTCCGATCATCCGTGTGACAGAAGCTTGGTGTTCTCCTGCTCATGTGTATTTCTGCAGAGACGTAGATATTATTCTACGTGGTACTCGCCACCGACAAGGAATCACATTTGGAGCATCTTCGTTGAGTTGTGACTCAACGCCGTCAAGGTAATTTTTGCCTAATTTTTGTTAACTTTTTGATTCAACATTCATGGCCCGATCCAATCTCTTTTGGGTTATTCTAGATTTTATTACTTCCGCTGCGTGCACAAGTATTGTGCCCACCTCATAGAGAAACCCAACAGTGGTATCAGAGGGAGGTTCCGACCATGTTTGTTGTATTGGAAGTTAGGTTATTCCAGTACGTGTAAACCTAGGGATTTAGAAGTGTTCTAAATGTCTAGATTTAATCTTGGCACCCTGCCAAGAATGTCTGGAATCTTGTTGTAATTTCTAATCGTTAGGAATTACTGTCTCCTTTGCAGTAACCATCCCTCGATTTTGTTTTTGATTTTGAATTTAACAAGGAGAGATGAGCTTGTCTACTGCTCTAAGTTGAGTTGCATTTGTCCCTTGTCCAATGCATGTAAACCTGAAGATTTGGAAGTGTCCAGATGTTAAGATTTATCCCTTTTCTTCTATCAAATATTGATAGTGTTCTGTTGTGCACATAAGGGATGCATGGGGATTTTAGTGAAATGTTTTTCTTTGGATGTGCACATTGATCAAATGTTGATCATGGTGAATTGTTAACCTATTATGAAAAATCCCTTCATCAAATATTAAGTGTTCGGATGCCTTCTGATGGATGACACTCTTGCTGCCTCGATCGATGAAGTGTGGGCTTGCAAAAGCAATGTGCATTAATCGATCTTGGTAAGGTTGCGAGCGGATAATTGTGATATCCCACTGTCGACATCGGGTATAACTTAACTAGGTGACCTCAAAGGTTGAGTGCCTAGAGGCATAGGGTTGGCATGCACCATATGATGGATGCGAATAAGGAGTTATTCACCAACCATACAAGAATTGCATGAGGATGCAATTGGCAAGCGTTGCCTACCTAAATAACCACATTGTGGGAGGAAAGCCAAAGCTGACTCATTGTGTTGGTGAAATACGGATCTTATCCACTAAGAGAGTAGCTCACATGAACTCTCTGAATTGATAGTGAGGGCTAATATTTCGAATAAAATAGTGGGAGTTTTAGTTGAAGTCCAAATTAAGAAAAATAATTATATATTGAAATTTTTGTACTGATTTTATTCTGCATAAATTCTTGTAGAATTCCATGGCAAGTGGTTCGTACTCCACTCTGTCTCTGAGAGCCATCCTTGAGAAGGATAAGCTCAGTGGGACTAACTACATGGACTGGTACAGGAACCTGAGAATTGTTCTCAGGCAAGAGGGAAAGCTCTATGTCTTGGAAGAAGAAGCCCCCGAGGTGCCGACCGGGAATTCTTCCAGTGCTGATAAAGATACTTATAAGAAGTATACTGATGACGCCTTGGACGTCGAATGCCTTATGCTTGCCACCATGAACTCTGAGCTTCAGAAGCAACATGAGAACATGGGGTGTAAGGAGATTGACGAGCATCTCAAGAAAATGTTTCAAGGGCAAGCTCGTCAAGAGAGGTTTGACATCACAAAGGCGTTATTTATGTGAAAGATGGGAGCTCGAGACTCAGTAGGGACTCATGTACTCAAGATGATTGGGTATATAGAGAACCTTGAAAGGCTGGGTTTTCCTCTAGGTCAAGAGTTGTCCACAGATCTGATCCTGCAATCGTTTCTGGATAGTTACGAGTAGTTTGTCTTGAACTACAATATGAGTGAGATAGACAAAACACTGCCCGAGCTCCTAGGCATGTTGAGATCTGTCGAGATCAATATGAAGAAGGCCAAGCCTGCCAGCCCCATACTGATGGTGCATAAGGGCAAGGGCAAGGCCAAGGGCTTCAAGAAGACGAAGGTGGGACCTAAGTCACATCTTGAGCCCAAGTCTTCTGCACTAATGAAGAAGAAGAGCACGGTGAAGGAGGGGAAATGCCACCACTGTGGCAAGGTTGGTCATTGGAGGAGGAACTGTCCTTCGTACATTGAGGGTCTGCAGAAAATGAATGGAGGTATGACTTCCGCTTTAAGTATTTACGTTATAGAGATAAACCTTTCTGCTTCTTTATCTTGGGTATTGGATATCGGATGTGGTTCTAGCATTTGTACAAATGTCAAGGAACTGGGAAGGAGAAGATTGCTGAGTAAAGGGGAGGTGGACCTTCGTGTCGGCAATGGAGGAAGAGTTACTGTTGTGGCCGTAGGGGTTTACCGTCTTTCTTTGCCCAGTGGGCTTGTAATAGAACTAGATAACTGTTATTTTGTTCCGGCAATAACTAGAAACATTATATCCATTTCATGCTTAGACATGGTTGGATTTTCTTTTATGATTAAGAACAACTGTTGTTCTATATTTACGAATGATGTTTGTTATGCTGTAGCCCAATTGTTTAATGGTCTTTATGTTTTGAACTTGGACCATCAGATCTATAATGTAGAAAATAATAAAAGACTAAGAACAAATCACTCAAACCCTACATATCTCTGGCATTGTCGTTTGGGCCATATAAACGAGAAGCGCATATCGAAGCTCCATAAAGATGGATTTTTGGACTCATTTGATTATGAATCATTTGAGCGATGCGAATCTTGTTTGTTAGGCAAGATGACTATGGCCCCTTTCACTGGTTATACTGAGAGGGTTGAGGATCTCTTGGGTGTTGTACATAGTGATGTATGCGGACCCATGAGTTCCATTGTGAGAGGTGGGAATTTCTACTTTGTTACATTTACTGATGATTTCAGTAGATACGGATATGTGTATCTTATGAAGTGCAAATCCGAGACCTTTGAAAAGTTCAAAGAGTTCAAGAATGAAGTGGAAAACCAGTTGGGTAAAAGGGTTAAAGCACTCCGATCTGATCGAGGTGGCGAATACCTGAGTCATGAGTTCCGTGATCATCTAAAAGAGTGTGGTATTGTATCACAGCTCACTCAACCTAGAACACCACATCATAATGGTGTATTTGAGAGGAGAAATCGTACTTTATTAGACATGGTACGTTTCATTTTGAGTCATGCAGACTTGCCTGTTTCCTTTTCTGGTTTTGCTTTCGAGACTGCTGCAATGACACTAAATCGCGCTCCAACGAAAACGGTTCTTAAGACACCATATGAGATATGGACTGGGAAGCGTCCTAGTATGTCATTCATTAAAATTTGGTGTTGTGAGGCATACGTGCGACGTCAAATGCCTTACAAGCTGGAACCAAAATAGGATAAATGTTATCTGGTGGGATATCCTAAGGAAATGAAAGGGTATTACTTTTGCCTACCGTCCGAGGGCAAAGTGTTTGTCTTAAGGACTGGCGTCTTCTTGGAGAAAGAGTTCTTATCAAGAAAGACTGAAAAGGTAGAACTTGAACAAGTTCAAGAACCATAAGTAGTGAATGAACCAGAATTGGATTCTGAGACAGGACTACAAGATGTTGTAGCTAGAGAACCTGCTCAAGAAACACAAGTCCTACGTAGATCTGGTAGACCGAGGTTTGAGCCTGAGATATATGGATTTCTCATGTCTCAAATAGGTAATGTATTGCTTATGGATCATGATGATGAACCAGCAACCTACCAAGAGGCTATGAATGGACCGGACTCCGAGAAATGGCTTGAGGCTATGAAATCCGAAATGGACTCCATGTATGCAAACCAAGTTTGGAACTTGGTAGAACCACCTGAAGGGGTACGACCCATAGGGTGCAAATGGGTCTTCAAGAAGAAGACCGATATGGATGGGAATGTACAGACATTCAAAGGGCGACTGGTGGCTAAGGGTTTCAAGTAAATTCATGGTATTGACTATGATGAGACCTTTTCCCCTGTTGCCATGGTAAATTCCATAAGGATATTGCTTGCTATTGCTACGTATTATGACTACGAGATCTTGTAGATGGATGTCAAAATGGCTTTCCTTAATGGAAACCTCCTTGAGGAAATATACATGACACAACCCGAGGGTTTTGTATCCCCAAATGAAGCCACTAAAATATGCAAGCTGAATAAGTCCATCTATGGACTGAAACAGGCCTCTCGAAGTTGGAATCTTCGTTTTGAAGAGAAAATCAAAGAGTTTAGTTTCATCAAGAATGAAGATGAGCCTTGTGTTTACAAGCGAATCAGTGGGAGCATTGTTGTCTTCCTGATATTGTATTTAGATGACAAACTTTTGACTGGGATTTACATTCCTACCCTGAAAGTTATTAAGAACAACCTAGGGAACTGCTTTTCTATGAAGGACTTGGGTGAAGCAACTTACATACTCGGTATTAAGAAATATAGAGATAGATCGAAGAAGTTGCTGGGTTTGACCCAGAGTACATACATTGAAAAGGTGTTGAAGCGGTTCAACATGCTTTAGTCCAAGAAATGATTTTTACCCATGTCTCATGGTTTGAATCTCTCTAAGGACTAGTGTCCAAAATCTTGTGAAGATATGGACCGCATGAAGTTGAATCCATATGCTTCGGCAATTGGATCAATCATGTATGCAATGTTATGTACTCGACCCGATGTCTCCTTTGCTTTGAGCATGACTAGTAGGTATCAGTCAGACCCTGGTGAATTTCACTGGATTGCAGTCAAGAATATCTTGAAGTACTTGAGAAGGACTAAGGATGTGTTCTTGGTGTATGGTGGAGAGAAAGAGCTCGTTGTAAGTTGTTACACGGATGCTATCTTCCAAACTGATAGGGACGACTAAAAGTCTCAGTCAGGTTTTGTGTTTTGCCTTAATGGAGGAGCTGTGAGCTAGAAGAGTTCCAAGCAAGAGAAAGTTGCTTATTCTACAACAGAGGCCGAGTATATCACTGCGGCAAACGCAGCGAAGGAGGCTGTATGGATTAGGAAATTCATCGGCGAGCTTTATGTAGTTCCTAGCATTATTGGTACCGTAGTTCTTTACTGTGATAACAATGGTGCAATTGCGAGATCTAAGGAACCTAGATCCCCTCAGCGCTCCAAGCACATACTTCGGCGGTTCCATCTTATTCGTGAGATTATCGAACGAGGAGATGTGAACATTTGCAGAGTGCCGACTGAGGAGAATATTGCGGATCCACTGACAAAGCCTCTCGCACAGAGAAAGCATGATGGTCATACTAGATCAATGGGTATGCGATACCTAAGTGATCAACTCTAGTGGGAGTCTTGTGGGTTGCATGTAAACATATATTCTATTGGCTGTTTATTGTTCATTCATATGATGAATTGTGTACCAAATGTTTCTTTTTATAATTAATGACAAGTTCTTTTATTGTGATTTTTGTATGTGATAGTTAAATTGTAACATAATAAATATCCTTAGAGTGTTCACTTCCATAGGACATCAAGTGCATGACTTGAATGTGAGAGCCTATGATTTATTTGAAGCTTCATTCTTAAAAGGTCCCTGGTCGATGTATCGTCATAGAACTAAGGGTGATGATGATACCTTAAGACTGGCATGTGCGTTGAATGATGACCAGTTCTCACAGGTCATGATATTGTGATATCAAGTCATCACGTGGGTACTTGTTAATGAACTAGTTGTACTGGACAGACCCATCCTGAGACTACTTTGTGGATTGTTATTTAATCATGTCACAAGTAGCTCTCTATTGGCAATGGTGTTGTGGTCCTTTGACCTGACGTCACAGCATTCATCAAGTGAGAAAGAGCGTGCTTTGATGCCATCTAAAGTATTCCTTGAGAAAGGTTGATGATAATGGTTGTTGTTGGGTACGTTACGAGTCATTTGGGTGTTTGTGTGTGAGCAGATATGGGATTTGTCCTCCTATTTGACAAGAGTTGCATCTATGGGCCCCTTGATGGAACTGGACTAAGAAATGCATGGCCATGCTTGGTTGAGTCAGTATGTGATATTGGACTCACCATTCTCTGGAAGTCCATTCTAGATCAAGAAACATGGATTGAGCTATTATGAGGGTGACACGGTCCATGCCACTAGTTCTTTCCGGATGTAAGGGACAAAGGGACAAAGATAATGCTAGAACATTGGTCATGAAGGCTTATGAGTTATGAACTCTTATTGCTTGGGGAGCAATGATGCATTGCTAGATGCCGCTCATTGTTTGTGAGGTTTTTGGTTTGATACTTTAAAGATCAAGTGGGAGACTGTTGGAGTTACCATGGTGATCTAGAAGTGGTCAAACATGTAATCTCACTGCCAACGCGATATGAGCATGCAGGGTCGCACATAAGAGCATGTGGAGAAGTTGGAAGATCGACTATGTTGGTAAGAGTTACCAATCACCACACAGAATGGGGTTGGGCAAACGTCGCCAAGGCAAATTCGACGAGAGTCATCAAGAATCGTTGAGTATGACTCAATGCTCTCAACGCCAAGCCAAATTCGACGAGAGTCGTCGAGAATCATTGAGTATGACTCAACTCTTTCAACGCCAAGGCAGATTCGTCGAGAATCGTTGAGTATGACTCAATGCTCTCAACTCCAAGGCAGATTCGTCGAGAATCATTGAGTATGACTCAATGCTCTCAACGCCAAGGCAGATTCGTCGAGAATATCGAGTATGACTCAACGCTCTCAACGCCGTTTCTGCGGACTGATTCTCGCCGACTGATTCTCGCCGAATCTTGAGGTGATTCTCACTGATCGATTCTGAAACCCTTTTTTGCTGTGGTCTGCGAATATCTATTTTTCCTAGGTTTATTTATGCTTTGAGTATAAATAGACACTTTGGGTTTTGGGAATACATACAGTGAATCGGATTGATTGGGCTTCTCTCCTTTGACCGAATCGAAACCGACGGGCCTGTTCTGCTATTCTCGTTCGCCCCTCCGATTCTCGAATCCCGCCGGCCAGAAGCGTTCCGCCGCCGCATTTGCTCCGCCGACCTCCTCCTCTCCGACGATAGTCGCCGGTGCTGCGCTTCCTGGAGAGGACCTAGCAGTCCATGGAAGTGTAAGGTGCGGTCGATCTCTTTCCGATCATCCGTGTGACAGAAGCTTGGTGTTCTCCCGCTAGTGTGGATTTCTGTAGAGACGTAGATATTATTCTACGTGGAACTCGCCACCGACAAGAAATCACATTTGGAGAATCTTCGTTGAGTTGTGACTCAATGCCGTCAAGGTAATTTTTGCCTAATTTTTGTTAACTTCTTGATTAAACATTCTTGGCCCGATCCAATCTCCTTTGGGTTGCTCTAGATTTTATTACTTCCGCTGCGTGCACAAGTGTTGTGCCCACCTCATAGAGAAACCCAACACTTTTACCATGGATGTTTCCGAAGCATGAACACTCCTCTCTCGAGGATTAGATTCAACTAATCTTAGGTGCATCAACTGAACTCGCATTCTCAAATCGCATCACCTAAGACTTTTATTAGGTTGTCACTTCGCTATTGGATTTCACTCTAATCTTGAAGAATTATGCCCTCCTCTCGTGACGGATGAAATATACTCATTTTACCTATAAGTAATTTATTCTGTAAATCCCCAAATTTCCTGAAAATAACATGAAGTTAGTCTCTAGAGGTTACCGCGAGATGGCAGAGCTAGCGATGGTGGTATAACCCAGTTTTAAAATACCATCATTTTTGGAAGGTACCGCTCGGTGGTAGTGTGATACCGCGCGTCGGTAACCAATGGATTAATTCGACCATTGTCTCTAGACGGTACTGCTTGTAGGAAGCAGTATAGCTGGAGGTAGTGTGCAACATGTTGGATAAGGTTGATGTGGTATTTGAGCAGCATAAGAACGTCAATTGGGCCAAATGGCCACCGCTAAAGCTACTATATGGCGGAAGCAGGTTACCGCGCGTGGTAACTTTTGGATAAAATCTTGAAATGAGATATATTCCCCATTTTCTCTTTCTCTCTTTTTCTCTCTCTTATATCTTCGAAGGAGAAGGATGGGAGAGCAGGGGAAAAGTTTATCCAGCCTTAAAGGGAAGATGTGAAGGAATTCTTGTGGTCAGATTTGAGAGCCAAAGCTAGATCCGCGAAGAGGAAGGTGTTGTGACTGTTTCTATCCAAATCAGCTGTGATTTCATGGATCCCAAGCGATCGACAAGGGTAATGATATTCCTTCTTGGACATGTGAAGTATTTTGAGTTTCCAATGGGTTGATCGATGATTTCCCCGATAATAAACATGCATATAGATTCCGAAATTGAAATACGGAATAGACATGGTATGAGAAGCCAATCTGGACTGGTTGGTATTGATTAGTAAAGGTTACCTTTTGTTTGCGTGCCGGAGAAGACTCTGTGGTTAAATGTATGGTTTATGGAGTCATGGGGTGTGAGGTTGCTATAGTGAGAGTATTAGGCTACGAGCTAGAAAGACTAGAAATGCTCAAGTGTTACTATCGGTTTGTGATTGAGGATGGTGGTGGGCCTGGAAAAGTCCAGAACACAAAATTTTGACCATCGGTTTGGGACTGAGGATGGTGGTGGGCCTAGGAAAGTCTAGAACATCAAAAATGTGTCATGAGTACACATGATGTATGACCGTGCGTGCCAACGTCTGTGATGGTTGATATATATATATATATATATATATATATATATATATATATATATATATATATATACCATTATAATAGAAGTATGAAAAGTATGTATTTTAAATTCATTGTATTGATTATGACCGTCAGATCTAGATCCAATATTCAGCAACCGTCCGATCAAGCACACCCCTTCTCTGCATTTTTTTCGTAGGGCTCCTAAACTTACTAAAGAAGTCCTAAAGCTATGTAGGGTTTCTTCAAAAAGGGTTAGCAGCAACACCTGCTAAATCCCGCAAAATTAGTATAGATGATTTTGAAAGGAGGGAGTTATTAGGATCTACTCTAGAGGGGGGGGTGAATATAGTGTGTAAAAAACTTTAGGCTATTTTAATCTATTCTATCAGAGTACAAAAATAGGTGATACCTATAAATATTTAAGCAGAAGGAAAACTAGAGAAAAGGTGCAACCAGACGACAAAAGAAATTATAGTGGTTCCCCAAATCTGGGTACATCCACTCTTTTACCACCCTAGTAGGAATCACTCTCAGGTTTTTGATCAGGTTACGGCCACCAAATAATATCTATTTCAAGGGAGATATTGCAACCCTTCTGGCTTTTGATCAGGTGCCGGAAAACCAACTTGAAGTCTTTTGATCAGGTGACCTCACAACAAGGAATTACTTTTGAAGGGAGTAAAAACCCTTTACATAGAGGGGGGAAGGAAAAAAAATTAAGGTGTCTTCTCTTTTCTCAAGTAAATGAGAGAATACTTGAGCGTAATCCTAATGGAGTTAAGGCTTGTCCTATGATTTGAATGGTTCAGGTGATCAGAGCCTTGTATAGGGTGTAGGACTTGAAATCCAGAAAGCTGAGACTGATTGAGGATGATTGTCTCCACAAGCTTCCTGAAAGAACTTTAGTATTTGAAATTGAGAGCTGTTCTTCTTCTTTTTCTTGCAGCCTTGAGATTACTTTTCAAAAGTCTGTCTACTTCATCAAGAAGTCCTGAATAATAATTCTCTGGGTCTTTTATTCTCTGAGTCCCTTTTATTTGAATAATTCCAAACTGAATTTTAAATGGTCCACATTGATTGATAGCCGGAATCACGGGAACTTGTGCAACGACTATAAGAGAATTAACTCATTTCCTTAACTGTCCCAAGAAAAGTTGTATATAACTCTGTGAAAACCAGCAATTAAAGCTTGCCAAGGAATGACTATATTCGAAGAATATATGCATTAATCACTCAGAGTCATACAAGCAAAAGAATAAACAGTCAATAAGGAAAATAATAACTGCAGGGAATAAAATGTTGATCTGGCAGAAATCATAGATCTGGTCCTGAGGTCGTCGAGCTCAAACATCCTCTCTCGTCAAGCTGAGCCCTGTGATCGTTGACCTGAAAATCTACTTTCCAAACTGGGCTTCACAATGATCGAACTAAGATGGTTGAACGTCGATCTCAATACCGAAAGTAGATCAGAGATCGTCGACCTGAGTTCAACAATTGTCGATCTCAGCATTTAGAGATTTAACTCTAAGATCATCGAGCGCAGAACGAAGATCGTCGAGCTCTCTTTAGAGATCGTCTAACGACTTTTTACTTAGACAAAATTTCTACCTTGTTCACTCTCTGCTGTCTTCTAAGTCTCTAAAGTCTTGGTCTTGCCTCACTGAGTTGATGACCTGGCTGACACCTAAGATACTAGACTAGACCCAGGCTATACAAAGTGGGTCTGACTTAGCCTAGATTAGTGAACCTATCCCAAATCAAAACTAGGGATCCAACAATCTCCCCCTATTTGGGTGAGGTCACTAAACAACAATAAAAGAAAATAATAGGAAAACTAAACAACTATATCTATCATGAAATATAAGAAAAGTTCAACAGATATTTACAATGATAAATATAGACACAAAAAGAAAATAGTTACTAAGACTTATCTGAAGCTGGCTTAGTAAATTCAATTCTTCTTTTTGGATCTACTGATGGTTGTCTTGTCATTTTCAAGTCTGCTTCACCAAGAACTTTAATTGTAGCAGCTCTGGGAATAACTACTTAAGGATATACCTGTATATAGGCATTAGCATCAAAGATATTCTTATCAATATCAAATTGTTCCAGCTCTTTCTCCCTATACTTACATAGTCGAGAATTGAGAAGGATCAGTTCCTTCTTTTCTAGCTTTGTTTTTTTGGGAGAGACTAATCAACTCATGAAACCTAATCATCCTGAAATTAGGATCAAGCTCAGGTTCATACTGAGATGATTCTTCTTTAGAGTCCTGATAGGTCTTCTGAAACTTCCTGTGCTTGATTGATTGTTCCTGGAATTTTGTTTTTGTTGCTGTATGTTAAGAATGACTGTCATGAAGGTTTGGAGGAGGTCTGACTTGACTAAATTTTTAAGGAATTCTGAATCTCCTACTTGAATCTGAAATATCTTCTCTATCTTCCTGATCATTCTGTCTACCTCTCCTTCTTGAATAGCCCCTTAAATAAGACCTCGATGGTCTACTGTGAGAGTGCGGATCATAAGAAGTCTGTTGATGGGAGGAGGTAGCAGCCTTAGAAGCAACATTTCCACTAACACCTGTTGAAGGAGGAGGAGGTGGATCCTTCTTAAAAACTTTGGCAGGAGAGGAGCCAGTCATTCTCCTTTTCTTCTGAGCCTTCATCTCATTCTTGGAAAATATCATCCTTTGAGGAGTAGTTGATGTGAGAGTAATATTGTGACTGATGAAGTAAGGAATGTCATCTTGAGGATTGGACTTAGGCACTTCCTTCACTAGAGCTTTTCTTGTATTGGTCACTTTCTTCTTCTTGTTGACATCTGGATCTGAGTCTGAATCTGAATCTGAATATTTATCAGAAGAGCCTGGTGGATTATCATACAAATCATCAATCTCTTTGATAACTGAAAGTTCTTCAGCTGCATCAACAGCCATAATTTCATCCAAGTATGGGATTTGAGAAGTAGAACAAGGATAGGTTGGAGGAGAGAAGGCCTTAGGCACTAGACTCTCAACATCTTGCATACTGATCAGCTCAGGCACTTGAACTGTAGAAGGAGATACAGAAGGCCCAAGCTTAGGAGCTGCCAAGAGCTCAGGCACTGGAGCAGCAAAACTCTTAAGAAGCTTAAGTAGAAGATCTTAGCTCACAGGAGCAGTATAACATACTATATCTGAACAAAATTGAAAAGCAGTAGGGGGAGAACAATCGCTATACAAAAGATCAAAAGAGCTTCGAACTGAAGTCAGTTCAAAAGCTAGAGAGATGAAACAATATCCATGAAGAATGTCCAAGTGTACTTCAGGGAATTCAAAATCATCTTCCAAAAATGCAATATTTTCTGCATCAGGAATATCAATATCTACATTCTCTATATCTGCCAAAACCTTATCTATAACTGTCAAACCTGTGTCTGTCTCAGCCAAAACTGTGTCTGTCGCTGCTGTTGCAACTGCTGGAGGAGGAGGGACTTATTCACTGGACATCTCCCCCTGCCTGGTAGCAGTAATTTCTGCTGCCAGGCCCCTAGATGAAGAAGGTCCAAAAAAAGAGGCAACAAAGGAATTAAGAGAATCTAGTAGAGGGGCAATGGCATCCTCTATAATGGATTTGATGGTAGGGGAGAGGAGGGCAATAAGAGCAGATGGAGGGGATGATATAGATGGAAAAGAGGAAGTGGAATGACCACAAGCTGTGCAGATGTTGGAGATGGTAGATTGAGTCATGGATTAAGGGATAAACACTTGTGCTGGATGGGGGGAAACATGAGGTGAGGGTTTATGAGAAGTTAAATGGGTTGGTGAAGGAGTTAGTGAAGAGAAATGAAGATCAAAAGTTGGTGAGGTTTGGATAGAGATGTTGATGGAGGGGATCTCTTCTAGATAATGTGGTAGAGGAGACAAAGGAGTAATTATTCCTGGAGGAGGGCTTTGATGTGTAGTTGGTTGATATATCAAAGGGGAAGTTTGCCTAGCTGGGGAAGGAGTAATCTCTGGCTCATCTTCTCTAGGGTGAGAAGTGACTGGAGCAGTCCTTGTGTCCTCAGAAACCCTGTGGGTGGAGGGAGCCCTGGAAGGCTTTGAGATAGTCCTCTCCCACTTTACAAAGAGAGCTGGGGTCAGCCTCTTGGAAGCATTGATGAATGTTGTTAAGAATGTTAACAAATCAGGGCATTTTTAGTGAGAAAAATCCCTAAAATTCTACCAAGAGAGTCCTCTCTCTTGTTTTCTTTCTTCCTGATCAACTAAAACAAAACTTCAGCCAAATTCACTGATTTCTCATTAACCAAGGCACTCATCAAAAGAAACTGGTGCCTGGATATATTATCATGGGCAGTGTGCTTCCCAAACAACACTTTTCCCACAATATCTTCCAAGAACTTGTATTGAGGAGACAAGTTCTTTTTCAGAAGCTTGTTAGGGTTTTCCTAAGCATGACCCATTTTCGCAAGCATGGCAGCAAAATCCTCTTTATCCAAATCAATATCGTCTTCTCCATTAATAAAGCCGAAAATTTCTATAAGAACGACAGGGGTTAGATGTACCTCTTATCCAGGAATAGTTCCTATCATCGTCTGTCCGTATGAAGAAGAGGTATAAGCCCATTCTTTAATTTCTGATACTGGTAACTTGATCATGGTCGCCAGAAACTTCTGTAACTTAGGTGCATCAAATAGCTTCAACACTTCCTGAAACATCTGATCACTATGCTTGAATGAATCCAGATTAATATCAAAGCCTGAATCGAACTTCATGCTGGACACAATCGCCGCTGGAATTTCCATTGGAGAGTTCCTGTAGAGAAAACGAAGATTAAGTGCAGAAGGGAAATGGAAAGCGCGGGACTATTTCTGTCTAAACCCTAGTTTATAAGGTTTAAGAAACCGAAGAGACGGGATTAGCCAAGCATATTAACTACTAAAAATGACTTCAAAACCAGTTTGGCGAAGTATTTTAATATAAAATGAGTTCGGTAACCTTAGATCAAAGAGAACGAATAAATCGTCGTTCTTAGTTCGACGATAAATTCTCTAAACCAAAAAATCATTTCTGTTCGACAACAATTGTTTCACTAAGAAGCAATCATCGATCTCTATTCGATGTTCAACTTCATGAGACGTTAGCAGATCGTCGATCTCCGTTCGACGATATGTCAACAAATCATCAAACTCAAACAGAAAGTCAAATAATCTCATATCCATTAATCATACATAGTTGATTCATGAAGAATAGATGTTTCTTTTCATCCAAGGGTTTGGTGAAAATATCTGCCCATTGCAAGTCAGTAGGGATGAAGGTGAGATTTATTTTCTTTTTGTCTACACACTCTCTAATGAAATGATGCCTTACATCTATATGTTTTGTCCTAGAATGATGGACAGGATTCTGTGCTATAGAAATAGCACTAATACTATCACAAAATATAGTTGAATTATTTAAGTTGTATCCATCGTTTAGTAGCTCATTTTGTATCCATAGCATCTGAGAACAGCAACTGCCAGCTTCTATGTACTCAGCTTCTGCAGTTGATGTAGACACAGATGTTTGCTTTTTATAATACTAAGAGACAAGCCTAGCACCAAGGAACTGGAATGTTCCAGAGGTACTTTTCCTGTCTACTCTATATCCAGCAAAGTCAACATCTGAGTGTCCAGTCAACTCAAATTCTGACTCAGCAGGATACCAGAGTACTAGATTTGGGCAAATCTTTATATATCTCAAAATCCTTTTTAATAAAATAAGGTGGGATTCTTTAGGATTTACCTGGAACCTAGCACAAAGACATGTGGCAAATATTATATTTGTCCTACTTGCTTTGAGATATAACAGGGACCCAACAATGGCCCTATATAATTTCTGATCAACAGGTTTCCCATGCTCATCAGAATCAATCACAACATAGGCAACTATGGGTGTTTTCTAAGCTGAGGCACTAGCCATCCCAAACTTTTTGATAAGCTCATTAGCATACTTGGATTGGGATAGGAAAATACCATCAGGTGCCTGCTTGACTTTGAGACCAAGGAAGTAGGAGCCTCACCCATACTACTCATCTCATACTTTGAATGCATAAGGTTGGAAAACCTTTTGCATAGTTTGGGATCAGTAGAACCAAATATAATATTATCTACATATATTTATACTAACAATATTTTATCATGATGATGTTTAATAAATAAAGTCCTATCTACTATGTCTCTAAAGAATCTATGTTCTAACAAAAAGGTAGCTAGGGTCTCATACCAAGCTCTTGGAGCCTACTTAAGACCATAAAGAGCTTTATGCAACCTATAAACAAAAGAAGGTTGAGTTAGAGAGATAAAACCTAGTGGTTGTTTAACATAGACTTCTTCTTTCAGTTCTCCATTCAGAAAAGCACTTTTAACATCCATTTGATAGACATTAAATTTTTGAGAAGTAGCATAGGACAAGAAGATCCTGATTGCCTCTAACCTTGCCACTAGAGAAAAGGTCTGATCATTATCAATGCCTTCTTCCTGCCCATACCTTTGAGCAACAAGCCTAGCCTTGTTCCTTTAGATTGCTCCTTGTGCATCCATCTTGTTTTTGAACACCCATTTTGTTCCAATTACTGGGTAGTTCTTTGGTCTTGGGACCAAATCCCAAACTCTACACCTCTCTAATTAGTTGAGCTCCTCTTGCATTGGAAGGATCTAGTGGGGATCTTTCTTTGCATCTTGAATGGATTGAGGTTCAACTTGAGAAATGAAGCAAACATGCATCAAATCCTGATGGAGCTGATGTCTAGTCTATACACCTGCCTATATATCTCAAATCACTTGAGATACAGGATGATCTCTAAGTGTGACTAAATCAGCAGGAGGAGTTGGTTGTTCAACAGCTTGTGGAGCTTATTCCTCTTGTGGAATTATTTCAGCTACTGGGACACTATTAGTTGGCTCACTTATATCTACATCACTGGCTTCAAATATTTGTGGAGATGATGGTGTAACAACCTTAGGAGAGAGTGTCATAACATCCAAATTCTCACACAAAGTAGGTACCTTCAAGTTCTGACTGGTAGAAGTATTCTTCTCCATATAAAACATATTAGTTTCATCGAAGGATACATGTACAGACTCTTCTATTTTTAAGGTAGATTTGTATTGACCCTATAAGCCTTGCTTACTTGGGAATATCCTCAAAAAATTCCCATTTCATACTTGGCTTCAAACTTTTTAGTGTATTTTCTGTTGTTAATATGAATGTAATAAACACAACAAAATACTCTAAAATAGTCTACTTTATGTTTCACTCAGGGTTCTATTTTCCTTTCAGCTATCCCATTTTGTTGAGGAGTTTTAGGAGCAGAAAAACATTGCCTGATACTTTCCTTCTCACAGAACTCTTGCATAAGAAGAGACTCAAACTTAGTACCATGATCAGTTATGATCAATACAACTTGATTAGAGAACTCACTCTATATGGACTTGAGAAAATCTGTACGAACCTTGAAGTTATCTGACTTATTTTTCAAGAAGAACACCCAAGTGAACCTAGATAAGGCATCTACAATAACTAAGGTGTAAGACTTCCCTCGTAGGCTTTTTACAGCAATGGGTCCAAAAAGATCCATGTAAAGCAAATACAAAATCCTAGGTGAGTCACTCTTATTAATGGATTTGAAACTATTTTTAGTTTTCTTGCCTAGTTGACAAGCCCTGCATAAGCTTTTCTTCTTATAGGGGTAAAAAGTCAATCCTCTTATGAGGTTGTCCTTAGATAGCCTAGCAATGTATTTTAGATTTACATGTCCTAGTCTCCTATGCCATAATTCATTTTGATTACATGATTGGTAAAATAAACAAATTTCATTTATGGCTAAATTGAAGTTAATAATATAAATGTTACCTACTCTAGAACAAGATAAAACTACTATGCTGTCAGCTGAAGAAATAATGCAAGAGGACTGATTAAAAGTTTCCTGAAATCCTTCATCACAAAGCTGACAAATGGAGATCAAGTTATGCTTCAATCAACTTACATATGCAACCATCCTGAATGTGACAACACCTATCCTGATTTCTCCGTAGCCTTCAGTCTGGCCAAAGATGGAGTCACCAAGAATAACCTTAGGTCCTAGCTTTGACTTATAGTTGGATAAGTTATCCTTCCATCCTGTGATGTGCTTTGAGCACCCACTGTCCAGATACCATAGCTGGTTGTTTGGTGGACAGTTCTTCACCTGCAATAATCAAAAGATTAATTGTTCTTAACCCAGGTTACCTTTGGTCCTTTATTTTCTTGATATGAAAAACTTGAGATAACAGACATGGTTGGCTGAGATTTATGGCCTAGTGGATGGTATCTCCTAGGTGGAATTTCCCAAAGGGTAAAAGGATTGATTGTTTGTCTTTTCTGATTCGGGTTTCTATTATAGTTAAAGGTTTTATTAATTCTCACTGGGTTCGACGATTCGAAGATAGATCGTCGGTCTGAGTTCGACGACATGGGTTGAGATCGTCGATCCCTGCTCAGAGAAGAATAATATTCATTCTTTGTGCCCCGCGGTTGTCGATCTCTGCTCGATGATCCATACAGAAATCGTCGATCGCAGTAAGACGATTGATTATAGTAGACATTTTCGTTCCAAGATCGTCGACCTGGGTTCGGCGATTTGTTCACATTTCGTCGATCTGAGTTCGACGAAAACTGCTGAACATAGTTTTCATTTTGATTTTGTCTGTTTCTATTTTTTTGTTTGTTAGGTTTGTTCTTATTTGCAGTTTAGGGTTTCTCATTGATTAGTTATTTACCTTTTTCAGAGATGAATTTTACTGGGGTCCTTAGTGAATTTTTCTTGACCAGTGGGGGTTGGATTGATGAAGCACCCAAGCCCAATTTGCCATTGAGTTTGCCATTTACAGTGCTTGTAATGTCCATCAGCTTGAGGCTTCTCCCATTAAGGGATTCTTAAAGTTTCCTTGCCTCAGCTAGTTCAGTTTTCAGTTTAATTATTTGTTCATTTGCAAGAGTAATTTCATCTTTTAATTTATGTTTTTCTACAACTAAACTACTTTGAACATTCAATTGCTCTATAAGTTGTTTAATTTCATTTTCTGAACTTATTAGGTCCATGCACATAGTTTTCAGTTCATATACAAAATCTTCAGAATTAAAGTCAAAAGAAGAGAGTACCTGATCCACTTCTGAAAGTGGTTGTTCATCATCTGATGAATCTTCTCCTGAATGAGTGCTAGAAGCATCAATTGCCATTAGGCAAACTTCCTTTGCCTTTGCTTCCTTCTTATCTTCATCACTAGAGCTAGAGGATGATGAATCCTCTTCAGTATCACTCCAGGTTTCTGCTACAAAGCCTTTCTCTTACCTCTTATGCTTGCTTGAGGAAGGCTTACTGTATTTCTGTCTTTTGGAGTCCTTGTCCTTTCTTTTCTCCTTCTTTTGATTCTCTGGACACTCAGAGTTGTAGTGTCAAGGTTTCCTGCAACCAAAATAAATAACCTCTTTTGTTGGTGTTTTGTCATACCTGGGTTTATCTTCTTGTCTGGATGACTTCTTCCTGAAGTCTCTTTTTCCCATCTTGTAGAATCTCTTTGCTAAGAGACTAAGTAACTCTTCATTAACAACAGGAGCTGATGTTTCTTCTGTAGCCTCAAAAGCAATGTTCTGCTCTTTCCTGACTGGAGTAAAGACCTTCTGCTCTGCCTCCCTAGTCTTTGTCAAGTGCTCAAAGGATTTGAGCTTTCCTAGAAGTGTTTCTGTGGAAATTTCTGAAATACTTCTGGCATCTTTGATAGGAAAGATTCTTGTGTCCCAAGAACTTGGAAAATGCATCAATATTTTATCATTGATCTCTGTTAGTGAAATCTCCTTGTCCAATGTTCTTTGTTCACTGATGATGGCACACAGTCTTCCATACATCTCTTCAATTGATTCAGCATCTTCCTTTCCGAAGTTTTCATACTCAGAGATAAGAAGGGATCTTCTGTCTTTTCTTTCTTCCACTGAACCTGCAACCATTTGGTTCAAATAATCCCAGATGGTCTTTGTTGATGTGCAGTCAACAACCTTTTGGAAAATATTACCTGACATAGTCTGGGCCAGTATGTTCATGGCCTTGGCATCTGCAATTTTTGCTTTCTTTTGAGTATTAGTCCAAGTTGGTGGTGGTACTGCATGAGTATCAGTAGATGTAGAAGGAACATCAGTTGGTTGAGGGGGACCTGTGAAAATTGAGTTAAAAATATCTTCATCAATTGAGTTCAAGTAAAGTCTTATTCTTGTTTTCCAGATACTGAACTTATTTAAGTTACAGACTAGAGGTCGGGTGCTTGCATAATCCTTGTTCTGTGCCATTTGATAAATGAATTGCTAAGGAAAAGAAAATCTGAATAAGCTGGGATCTTGATTCAAGTGTTAGCTTGTACAACCAAAGAATCACAATCCTCAGATACCAATTGAAAGGAGGGAGTTATTCAGATCTACTCTAGCGGGGGGGGGGGGGTGAATAGAGTGTTTAAAAAACTTTAGGATATTTTAATCTATTCTATCAGAGTACAAAAAAGGTGATACCAATAAATATTTAAGCAGAAGGAAAACTAGAGAACAATTCTAAATATCACAGGAATTAGCAAGAGCAATAAGAAAAGGTACAACCAGACGACACAAAAAATTATATTGGTCCCCAAATCTGGGTACATCCATTCTTCTACCACCCTGGTAGGAATCACTCTCAGGTTATTGATCAGGTGACTACCACAAAATAATATCTATTTCAAGGGAGATATTGCAACTCTTCTAGCTTTTGATCAGGTGCCAGAAAACAAACTTAAAGTCTTTTGATCATATGACCTCAAAACTAGGAATTACTTTTGAAGGGAGTAAAAACCTTTACATAGAGGGGGGAAGGAAAAAGTTGAGATGTCTTCTCTTTTCTCAAGCAAATGAGAGAAGACTTGAGAGTGATCCTGATGGAGTCAAGGCTTGTCCTGTGATTTGAATGGTTCAGGAGATCAGAGCCTTGTACAGGGTGTATGACTTGAAATCCAGAAAGCTGAGAATGATTGAGGATGATTGTCTCCACAAGCTTCCTGAATGAACTCTTGTTTTTGAAACTGAGAGCTGTTCTTCTTCTTTTTCTTGCAGCTTTGAGATTTCTTCTCAAAAGTCTGTCGACTGCATCAAGAAGTCCTGAATAATAATTCTCCAAGTCTTTTATTCATTGAGTCCCTTTTATTTGAATAATTCCAAGCTGAATTTGAAATGGTCCACATTGATTGACTGCCGGAATCACGGGAACTTGTGTAACGGCTATAAGAGAATTAAACCATTTCCTTATCTGTCCTGAGAAAAGCTATATAATAACTCTGTGAAAACTAGCAATTAAAGCTTGTCAAGGAATGGCTATATTCAGAGAATATATGCATTAATCACTCAGAGTCATATATGCAAAAAAATAAATAGTCAATTAGGAAAATAATAACTGTAGGGAATAAAATGTTGATGTGGAAGAAATTATCGATCTAGTCCTGAGATCGTCGAGCTCAAACATCCTCTATCGTCGAGCTGAGCCCTGTGATCGTTGACCTGAAAATCTACTTTCAAAACTGGGCTTCACGATCGTCGAACCGAGAAGGTTGAACGTCGATCTCAATCCTGAAAGTAGATCAGAGATCGTTGACCTGAGTTCATCAATCGTCAATCTCAGCATTTAGAGATTTAACTCTGAGATCGTCGAGCACAGAACGAAGGTCGCCGAGCTCTCTTTAGAGATCATCGAATGACTTTTTACTTAGAAAAAAATTTCTGCCTTGTTCACTCTCAGCTGTCTTCTAAGTCTCTGAAGTCTTGGTCTTGTCTAACTGAAGTTATGACCTGGCTGACACCTAAGACACTAGACTAGACCCAGGCTTTACAATGTGGGTCTGACTTAGCCTAGATTAGTGAACTTAGCAAAAATACAAACTAGGGATCCAATAGATTTAAGCGCAGCCCGTAAACCTGCAACAAGCCCGCAAGCCCACCAAGTTCACACAATTTAAGCGCAGCCCGCAAGACCTGTTGATTTCAAACATTTATTACAAAATTCAATATTTAAAACCATAAATATCAGATTTACGGACAGTGTGGGACTCAAACAGGCGGGTGAACAGTTTTCACGCCACTGTTCACCCGCCTGTTATATTATAGTTGTAATTTTATATTATAATATAATTATAATTTAAATAGTAGTCGGTTGAACAATGCTCATGCCACTATTCACCCGCCTGTTATATTATAATTATAATTTTATATTATAATTAAAATTATAATTTTATATTATAATATAATTATATTTTAAAATCAGGTGAGTGAATAATGCTCATGCCACTGTTCACCCTCCTACAAAGAAATGTTTTATTTTTAATTAATTATTATAAATATCAATTTTATTTTTTAATTAATTATACAAAACAGGCGGTTGGGTACTATCGCGAAGCCCATCTTGGGGGCAGGCAAAGAACGTCGGGGGGCGGGTTAAGCACGCCATCGTCGGCGAGGTACTATGGTGTGTAACCATTGGGCCGGAGGCCCGTGCCTGTCACTCGTATATATATATATATATATATATATATATATATATATATATATATATATATATATATATATATTATATAATACAATATAACTATTTGGAATCACACCATGAAAGCGATCTGGACCATCGGATCTCCAGGAAATATTATTTGACCATTGAATCTATAATATCTGGCCTGTTAATATCCACATCCCAGGCCCCTGCACTGTTCATCCTCAAAAAAAAACCTGATACCATCCCGCCCGCTCCCGCCCCTCACGGACTCACCCCCGCTGCCGCCGCCAGCCTGCCCGGCGCCCACCGGCGGGTTCTTCGGCCTCCAGCGAACCCACAGTGGGTTCTCCGGCAGCGAGCGGGCAGGGCCATCGCCGGCGGTGGCCCTGCCCGTGAGCTCCAAAACTGGAGTTCACGGGCAGGGCCACCGCCGGCGGTGGCCCTGCCCGCTCGCCACCGGTTGGTGCCGGTTGGTGCCTGGCAGGCCGGTAGCGGCGGTGGGGGCGGGCAGTGAGGCGGAAGCAGAAGGGAGGGGGCAGGATGGGTTTTGTTTTCGTTTTTTATTTAATTATTAATTTAATAATTTATACTTTTTATAATTAATAAAATTATAATTAATTTAATAATTTATACTTTTTATAATTAATAAAATTATAATTAATTTAATAATTTATACTATTTATAATTAATAAAAATATAATTAATTATTAAAATCCTTTAAAATGCTTTTATAATTAGGGTTCGCGCGCCGGGGGGCGAGAGAAGCCCTCCAGGGGGTCAAGCGGGCAAAACAAGCTTGATTGCGGGCGAAGCCCGCAGCGACACATCGAGAACGGCCGGAGCCCGTTCGAAGATGCTAGTATATATATATATATATATATATATAGAAGGAATTCTGCCACCCCGAGAAGGGGTGGGATCATTATAATTTGGTTAGCTAATTCTGATTTTTGCTGTATTTTCCCACTTTTGGGGGGGTTTTACCTGTGTAGGTGCTGGAGAGCCGAGCGGGAAGTAGCAAACTGATGTTCCTTCACGATGCTGGCTGGCTCTTAAGCGCAAAAAGGAGAACAGTTTAATATTTTCATGTATAGTCGGTCTGTGAGCTGATGTTTGTAAAATACTTTTGATGAAAATATAGTTGTAAGGCAATAAGGCCAAAATACTATTTATTTTATATATCATTCCTACAATTTGTTAATTGACATTATTGGTGTTTGTTCCTTTTAACTAAAAGCTTTCTCTAGAATGTAACAATAAGTTAGGACACATGTATATCTTGGAATCAATTCGTAATTCCACTAACTGTCCGTACAATATGGCATGGGGCCCCAAACCGACCTTCTCTTATATTCTTCGTGACGGACGGGGGTGTTATAATTTGGCATCAGCTTCTAGTGTCGGTCTTCCTTCATCAAATTCCTGGTCAAATTCTTGTAAGGGGTTGTGAGTACGTGTATGTGTACTATCATTATAACATGAAAGAACCCATGAATGTCCACTTAGGACAAAAAAATACACATGTTTGTGGTACTTACAATTCCTATAATTACTTTTTGAATTTTATTTGTCCCTTAATTGTGTGTTTCACGATTATAGGCGACTAGAAGCGGTGCGGGGTAGTTTGAACCCCAGCATTTTGACAAGAGTAGTGCACCAGTTGAGGTGCCTACACCTCCTCCTTCTACTGAAACTATAAGGTTGGTTGCAGAAGTCGTGTTCGCACTGAACAATGCGCAACCATGAAGGCAAGTACAGCCTCCTACACTAGGGTTGGCCCATGAGTTGGTTGGCATAGTTGAGCCTATGGCAGTGAGACAAGTGGACATGGAGCTAGTGTCCACAAGGAGAGTAATGTGAAATTAGTTGAAGCGCGTGATGAGATTCATCCCACCTATATTACTGGTACAGGAACCCCAACACAAGCCGAAGATTGGCTCTCTAGCATTAAGAGAACCATGATGATAATGGAAATGGAGGAGTGGTAGAAAGTCACCATGGCTACCTTTTTATTAGATGGAGAGGAAAGGCTATGGTGGGATGAATTCGAGTTACACCAGTTGCTAGTCAGTCGTTGACGGAGGTCTCGATAGAAGAGTTTTCGAGGCTATTTTTGGTAAGATATCTCCCATCTGCGCAGAAGATCGCTTTGGAAAATCAGTTCTAGAAGTTATCTTAGGGTGAAAGTAGTGTTAGTGAATACTTACATGATTTTACAAGATTGGGACAGTATGCAAGCTTTATGTTTGTTGACATGGAGTGTAAGACCAATATGTTCTATGAAGGACTGCAAGATGATCTGAGGTTACTTCTCTCGGGTCCAATGACACATGGTTTTCTCATATTGGTTAATATTCCCCGATCCTTGGAGCAAGATATAAAGCGCATAAAGTGTAAGAATGACATGGTTGTGAAAAATCTAAAGTTTAAGGTGTTGCATTCCGCCAAATATTTATACCGCATTAGGTGGAAAAATAAGTCTAGGTCTTCGGGACCAATTTCTTCTGATACTTCTAGAGCGACTACTGGTCAAAGTCTGCCCACTTGTTATATGTATGGCGAGCAAGGAAACTTTGCTCGAGATTGTTGGAGTGATCCTCAAAAGGGGAATAAAAAGTTCGGTGTGACTTATGGGGGGAAGGGGAAGGCAGAGTCGTCTCTACCCATTGTACTTCAACTCAGCCATTAGTGTACAATCTAGGGAAACAGGAGGCCATAAAACAAAGGGATGTGGTGATTGGTATGATTTAGTATACAACTTTTAATGCTTTCTATACTTGTTACCTTGTGTGCATTGCTTACCTTACTTGAATTAGGCTTTGTCATAATCTTGGACTATCAGGCGAGGGCCCTGTTTGATACTTGCGCTTCTCATTTCTTTTTGTTCGAGGCCTTCGTATTGCGTATTAGAGTGCCTTATTTTGAAACAATTGATAGATTGGATGTTTTGTTGCCTAATGGCTGCTCGATGCATGTGGATAGTGCCCGTTGTGTTAAGGTGAGGATAGGAAGTCATGATTTTGGATTTGAAGCATCTGTGCTGATGATATTTGAGTTTGATGTAATCTTTGGCATGGAGTGGCTCTTGGAGCAGCGTGCCTGCATTGACTACAACTCAAAGGAAGTCATACTAGAAAAGACACCGAACGGGAGACTAAATTTGTTGGTATACAAGGATTAAGCAAGATACTGATGTCTGCTTTCCAAGTGGTTAGGGCGATTCGGTGCGACGCAGAGTTATTCTTCACACTATTGTAGACTGTAGAGCTGAAGTCAATTTTGAGTGACGTTCCTATTATTTCGGAGTTTGCGGATGTTTTTCCGATGGATCTCCTTGGACATCCACCTCAGCGAGAGATCGACTTCACTAATGAGTTGGTTCCAAGTTTGAAACCTATGTCATGTTCATCGTACCAAGTAATGCAAAAGAAGACGGAGGATTTGAAGGTATAGTTACAAGAATTACTAGAGCAAGGCTTTATACGTCCAAGAATGTCTCCTTGGAGTGCACCAGTCCTCTATGTGAAGAAGAAGGACAGAAGCTCGCATCTATGCATTGACAATTGTGAACTAAATAAGCTAGCAAAGAAGAACAAGTATCATATTCTGTGAATCGATGATTTGCTTCATCAAGTGGTTGGATTGACTGTCTATTAGAAGTTAGATTTTATGTCCGGCTATTGGACGTTGAGGATTCGGGAAAGTGATATTCCCAAGACAGCATTTGGTACCTATCATGGGCATTATGAATTTACTAAGATGCCTTGTAGGATCCCTAATGCGCCATCAGTGTTTATGGACTTGATGCACAAGACCTTTAGAGAGTATTTAGAAATGTTTTTGATCGTCTTTATTCATGACATACCGGTATACTCTCAGTAAGAAGAGGATCATGCGAATAATTTGAGATTAGTTCTACATACCCTGAGAAGGAATCGAATATATGCCAAGTTCTCTAAATGTGAGTTTTGTCTATCTTCAGTAGCCTTCCATGGTCATGTATTTAGTGGAGAGGATATTGTTATTGATCTGGCAAAGATAGTTGCGATGTGAGAATGGACTGTACTTGTTTCTGTAGCAAAAATCAAGAGTTTCCCAGGACTTCCATCTATTATAGGCGCTTTGTCGAGAACATTTCGAGGATTGCTTTACCTCTAACTACATTGACAAGGAAGAATTAGAAGTTCGCTTGGATGTCAGAGTGCGTGAGAGCTTTTCAGGAGTTGAAGAATCGTCTGACGACGATGCCCATTTTGAGTTCTCCATATGGTGTAGAAGGCTATGAGATCTACAACGATGCCTCAAGGAGTGGCTTAGGTCGCATTCTTCTGTAGTTCAGGAAGGTTATAGCTTATGGCTCTTGTCGGTTGAAGGTGCACGAGAGAAATTATCCAGTCCACAACTTGGAGTTGGTAGTCGTGATATTTGTCTTGAAGCTATAGGAGCATTATTTGTATGTCGTGAATGCTGACATCTTTATGAACCACAAGAGCCTAAAGTACATGTTAAATCAAAAGGCTTTGAATATGCGACAAAGGAGGTGGATGGAGTTCCTTGGGGACTATACATTTGAGATACACTAAGTTCTCGGGAAGGGAAATATTGTCGCAAATATGTTAAGCCGTCGGGCTCCGGTGCAGGCAAACTAGATACAGATGCATGATAAGTCTCTTTTTCGAGATTTGGATGCTTTGGATATCACTTGTGTTGATCGGAGCTCTAGTCCTAATGCATGTTTAAATTGGAAGGATGTGAAATACAACCTTCCAGATACGATTCATTAGGAATTGGAGCTTGATAATAGCATGAAGCATTATTTGGAAGAGACTATGTGTACAACCCCTTATTAAGAGAGCTAGGTCAACAGTAGTCGGTCCGGCCATTTTGATGCAGTTCGGCGGTGGCGGTGGGGGCGGGCAGTGAGGCGGAAGCAGAAGGGAGGGGGCAGGATGGGTTTTGTTTTTCGTTTTTTATTTAATTATTAATTTAATAATTTATACTTTTTATAATTAATAAAATTATAATTAATTTAATAATTTATACTTTTTATAATTAATAAAATTATAATTAATTTAATATTTATACTTTTTATAATTAATAAAATTATAATTAATTTAATAATTTATACTATTTATAATTAATAAAAATATAATTAATTATTAAAATCCTTTAAAATGCTTTTATAATTAGGGTTCGCGCGCCGGGGGCGGGCGAAGCCCTCTAGGGGGTCAAGCGGGCAAAACAAGCTTGATTGCGGGCGAAGCCCGCTGCGACGCATTGAGAACGGCCGGAGCCCGTTCGAAGATGCTAGTATATATATATATATATATAGAAGGAATTCTGCCACCCCGAGAAGGGGTGGGATCATTATAATTTGGTCAGCTAATTCTGATTTTTGCTGTATTTTCCCACTTTTGGGGGGTTTTACCTGTGTAGGTGCTGGAGAGCCGAGCGGGAAGTAGCGAACTGATGTTCCTTCACGATGCTGGCTGGCTCTTGAGCGCAAAAAGGAGAACAGTTTAATATTTTCATGTATGGTCGGTCTGTGAGCTGATGTTTGTAAATACTTTTGATGAAAATATAGTTGTAAGGCAATAAGGCCAAAATACTATTTATTTTATATATCTTTCCTACAATTTGTTAATTGACATTATTGGAGTTTGTTCCTTTTAACTAAAAGCTTTCTCTAGAATATAACAATAAGTTAGGACACATGTATATCTTGGAATCAATTCGTAATTCCACTAACTGTCCGTACAATATGGCATGGGGCCCCAAACAGACCTTCTGTTATATTCTTCATGACGGACGGGGGTGTTATAATTTGGCATCAGCTTTTAGTGTCGGTCTTCCTTCTTCAAATTCCTTGTCAAATTCTTGTAAGGGGTTGTGAGTACGTGTATGTGTACTATCATTATAACATGAAAGAACCCATGAATGTCCACTTAGGACAAAAAATACACATGTTTGTGGTACTTACAATTCCTATAATTGCTTTTTGAATTTTATTTGTCTCTTAATTGTGTGTTTCACGATTATAGGCGACTAGAATCGGTGCGGGGTAGTTTGAACCCCAGCATTTTGACAAGAGTAGTGCACCAGTTGAGGTGCCTACACCTCCTCCTTCTACTGAAACTATAAGGTTGGTTGCAGAAGTCGTGTTCGCACTAAACAATGCGCAACCATGAAGGCAAGTACAGCCTCCTACTCTAGGGTTGGCCCAGGAGTCGGTTGGCATAGTTGAGCCTATGGCAGTGAGACAAGTGGACATGGAGCTAGTGTCCACAAGGAGAGTAATGTGAAATTAGTTGAAGCGCGTGATGAGATTCATCCCACTTATATTACTGGTACAGGAACCCCAACACAAGCCGAAGATTGGCTCTCTAGCATTAAGAGAACCATGATGATAATGGAAATGGAGGAGTGGTAGAAAGTCACCAAGGCTACCTTTTTATTAGATGGAGAGGAAAGGCTATGGTGGGATGAATTCGAGTTACACCAGTTGCTAGTCAGTCGTTGACGGAGGTCTCGATAGAAGAGTTTTCGAGGCTATTTTTGGTAAGATATCTCCCATCTGCGCAGAAGATCGCTTTGGAAAATCAGTTCTAGAAGTTATCTTAGGGTGAAAGTAGTGTTAGTGACTACTTACATGATTTTACAAGATTGGGACAGTATGCAAGCTTTATGTTTGTTGACATGGAGTGTAAGACCAATCTGTTCTATGAAGGACTGCGAGATAATCTGAGGTTACTTCTCTCGGGTCCAATGACACATGGTTTTCTCATATTGGTTAATATTCCCCGATCCTTGGAGCAAGATATAAAGCGCATAAAGTGTAAGAATGACATGGTTGTGAAAAATCTAAAGTTTAAGGTGCTGCATTCCGCAAAATATTTATACCGCATTAGGTGGAAAAATAAGTCTAGTCTTCGGGACCAATTTCTTCTGATACTTCTAGAGCGACTACTGGTCAAGGTCTGCCCACTTGTTATATGTATGGCGAGCAAGGAAACTTTGCTCGAGATTGTTGGAGTGATCCTCAAAAGGGGAATAAAAAGTTCAGTGTGACTTATGGGGGGAAGGGGAAGGCAGAGTCGTCTCTACCCATTATACTTCAACTCAGCCATTAGTGTACAATCTAGGGAAACAGGAGGCCATAAAACAAAGGGATGTGGTGATTGGTATGATTTAGTATACAACTTTTAATGCTTTCTATACTTGTTACCTTGTGTGCATTGCTTACCTTACTTGAATTAGGCTTTGTCATAATCTTGGACTATCAGGCGAGGGCCCTGTTTGATACTTGCGCTTCTCATTTCTTTTTGTTCGAGGCCTTCGTATTGCGTATTAGAGTGCCTTATTTTATAACAATTGATAGATTGGATGTTTTGTTGCCTAATGGCTGCTCGATGCATGTGTATAGTGCCCGTTGTGTTAAGGTGAGGATAGGAAGTCATGATTTTGGATTTGAAGCATCTGTGCTGATGATATTTGAGTTTGATGTAATCTTTGGCATGGAGTGGCTCTTGGAGCAGCGTGCCTGCATTGACTACAACTCAAAGGAAGTCATACTAGAAAAGACACCGAACGGGAGACTAAATTTGTTGGTATACAAGGATTAAGCAAGATACTGATGTTTGCTTTCCAAGTGGTTAGGGCGATTCGGTACGACGCAGAGTAATTCTTCACACTATTGTAGACTGTAGAGCTGAAGTCAATTTTGAGTGACGTTCCTTTTATTTCTGAGTTTGCGGATGTTTTTCCGATGGATCTCCTTGGACATCCACCTCAGCGAGAGATCGACTTCACTATTGAGTTGGTTCCAGGTTTGAAACCTATGTCATGTTCAACGTACCAAGTAACGCAAAAGAAGATAGAGGATTTGAAGGTACAGTTACAAGAATTACTAGAGCAAGGCTTTATACGTCCAAGAATGTCTCCTTGGAGTGCACCAGTCCTCTTTGTGAAGAAGAAGGACAGAAGCTCGCGTCTATGCATTGACAATTATGAACTAAATAAGCTAGCAAAGAAGAATAAGTATCATATTCTGTGAATCGATGATTTGATTCATCAAGTGGTTGGATTGACTGTCTATTAGAAGTTAGATTTTATGTCCGGCTATTGGAAGTTGAGGATTCGGGAAAGTGATATTCCCAAGACAGCATTTGGTACCTATCATGGGCATTATGAATTTACTAAGATGCCTTGTAGGATCCCTAATGCGCCATCAGTGTTTATGGACTTGATGCACAAGACCTTTGGAGAGTATTTAGAAATGTTTTTGATCGTCTTTATTCATGACATACCGGTATACTCTCAGTAAGAAGAGGATCATGCGAATAATTTGAGATTAGTTCTACATACCCTGAGAAGGAATCGAATATATGCCAAGTTCTCTAAATGTGAGTTTTGTCTATCTTCAGTAGCCTTTCATGGTCATGTATTTAGTGGAGAGGATATTGTTATTGATCTGGCAAAGATAGTTGCGATGTGAGAATGGACTGTACTTGTTTCTGTAGCGAAAATCAAGAGTTTCCCAGGACTTCCAGCTATTATAGGCGCTTTGTCGAGAACATTTCGAGGATTGCTTTACCTCTAACTACATTGACAACGAAGAATTAGAAGTTTGCTTGGATGTCAGAGTGCGTGAGAGCTTTTCAGGAGTTGAAGAATCGTCTGACCACGATGCCCATTTTGAGTTCTCCATATGGTGTAGAAGGCTATGAGATCTATAACGATGCCTCAAGGAGTGGCTTAGGTCGCATTCTTCTGTAGTTCAAGAAGGTTATAGCTTATGGCTCTTGTCGGTTGAAGGTGCACGAGAGAAATTATCCAGTCCACAACTTGGATTTGGTAGTCGTGATATTTGTCTTGAAGCTATAGGAGCATTATTTGTATGTCGTGAATGTTGACATATTTATGAACCACAAGAGCCTAAAGTACATGTTAAATCAAAAGGCTTTGAATATGCGACAAAGGAGGTGGATAGAGTTCCTTGGGGACTATACATTTGAGATACACTAAGTTCTCGGGAAGGGAAATATTGTCGCAAATATGTTAAGCCGTCGGGCTCCGGTGCAGGCAAACTAGATACAGATGCATGATAAGTCTCTTTTTTGAGATTTGGATGCTTTGGATATCACTTGTGTTGATCGGAGCTCTAGTCCTAATGCATGTTTAAATTGGAAGGATGTGAAATACAACCTTCCAGATATGATTCATTAGGAATTGGAGCTTGATAATAGCATGAAGCATTATTTGGAAGAGACTATGTGTACAACCCCTTATCAAGAGAGCTAGGTCAACAGTAGTCGGTCCGGCCATTTTGATGCAGTTCAAGTCTAAGGCGAATCGAAAGGGGGGAGAGTACCTTTTGGGGACGCATGACTCACCCAGGCATGGGTAACTCAGTAGGGGCGAGTGGAGCAGGCGGGCTCTCACTCGACCCAGGATCTCAACAAACAACTAGCGAATGGGGAAGGCTAGGCCCGCACTCGCCCTGGCCCTTGAGGAAGCGACGAGTGCCAGTCTCATCAGGAACTCGCCACCTCGGGCGAATGGAACTTCATAGGCCACTCACCCAATGTTGTTTTTATCCTTTTACCTCTGCTGGCCTGCAAGTAGCCTTTCAAAACAACGGCGTTATGTTATTGACAGGCCAACTTGGGATGCATGTAGCTGTTCCGAATAGCATAAGTGAGCTATTGACAGACTAACTTAGAAAAACTATAAATAGACCTTAGGGTGTTCCTTAGAAGGCATGCTTACTTGTTCTCTGGTCTTTGTGTGCTTTCTAAGGTTTCCTTAGCTCAGTACTAGTAAAAGGAGGGGAAGCGCTCTAAAACCTTCCGAGTGTGTGGTGGAACCTCCGTGCTGGAGCTTTGAGTCAATTTTTGGTTCTGAGATTTTTGTCATCTTAGCTTGCGAGAGAAGTAAGTGTGAGGTCACCCCTTTCTCAAGGGTCCGAACTCCATAGAAGCAATTTTTTGGCTTCAAGATTTTTGTGTGGTGAGCATGGAGAGTGATCTACACTGAAAATCATTCGCAAGCTCGATGATTGGAGTCAAAAGGCAAGGTTCTGGACAGGTATACTTGCCACGCCTCCCCCTTTCGCCACTCTCGGCATGTTTGAGGATTTCCGGCAAGATATGCCGAATCTCATCTTGTTCGCACTCGGCACTCACGTCGATTGCTCGACACTAGCTATCCTAGTTGCGCAGCACCATCCCTGGGCGAGAATGCCACTATCGGGCGACCTGGGAAGGAGGTAGTAGAGGAAGGCGGCTAGTTGGATCTGCCGGGGCAGGCTTTGTTCCTCGGCTCAGTAAGTGCGGGCCGAATCAGTGAGGCGGAGGTGCGAGATAGCCCGGCTCACCTAGCAGGGGATGACAGCCCCTTTAGTGAGGTTGTATCCTACGCCCTTGTTCTAGAGGGGTTTCGCGAGCTGAAGATGTCCAACAACACCGGAAAGGACAACCCGGTTCAATACAATCAATGGTTCGAGGATTTGGTTTCGATCGAATAGATGTCGGATGCGTTCAAGTGAAGGCTCTTTGCCATCACCCTCAAGGAGAAGGCGAGAGATGTGTTCCACCAGCTTTCGTCCAGGTACATCTGCTACTTCGAGGACCTTTGGTGGGGTTTCATGCTGAGGCTCACCACTTTTAAGAAGAGGAAGAAGGATTTTGATTCCCCATTCCTCATCAAGCACGGGGTGAATGAGACTCCAGGGAGCTATGTGGAACGGTTCCAAGAGGAGGTCCTCCAAGTTCAGGAGATGTCAGGGCACACCCTCATGGTCGCCTTCACCCTGGGGTTACAGTAGTGATTCGTCGGAATAGAGCTGAAGAGGGTCCCTCCTCTCTCTTTTGAGGAGCTAATGGAGAGGGACGCCAGAGAGGTCGGCGGGGAGGCTTCAAACCCTAATTTTGCCAAGAAACTGACCAAGTGGTCCACACAGGAGGAGAATGAAGCAGGGGGTGGCAGGGGCCAGGAGGTGCAGAGGGCCGAGCCCAGACAGAGGGAGCAGTAGCAGCAGTAGCCAAGGTAGGGTTGCCAGGAGCCGAACAATCGGCTAGGTTGGAGAAAGAAGGAGTGGCATGACTAAGGCCAGAGGCGAGGTTTCCACGGAGGGGACAACCGCCAAGGAGGGAAGGGTAAGTTCAACCCTCATGCTGGAGGCAGGGCCATAGGCCTCCTATCCCCGATCAACATTAGGCTATGTCGGTAGCCCTTAGGAGGAGGAGGATAGGTCAGAGGAGAAGGCAGGAAGGCAAGGTAGAGTTGTCTTACTATAATTTCCATTAGGAGGAGGGCCACGCCACGGCCACATGCCCGGAGTTCCTGGAGTTGAGGGGAACCATTAGCAGCAGCAGTACCCTCTTCAAGAGGTGCAGATTGAAGAGGTCCTACCCGGAGGGGTGGAAAGGTGCGCGGATAAGGTTGATGTAGGGGGCTGAGGAGGGATCTGGGTGATCCATGGGAGGGTAGTTGAGGCCGCTCATTAGGAGAGCCTCCATGCCATGTATCGCTGAAACATTGCTTCAAGGTCATCTTCAAGAAGGCACATGCCGGATCATGAGGATCCATTTTATAATTCGCTGGTGATCCAGGCCACATTCAAAAATTTTACCATTTCTCGGATCCTCATTGATAACGGGAGCTCGGTCAACGTCATCTTCAAGAAGGCATTCAACACGATGAAGGTGGAGGCCCGGATGAGGTTGGCCTCGGATGGGCCTCTGTTCAAATTCTCCGGGGAAAGGAAAGAGATAAAAGGAGGAGTGGGACTCCATATTACTATAGGGGGCAGTCTAAAAACTACAAGTTCATCATTATGGATGCTCCTAGCAGCTACAATGCTGTATTCGAATGGCCCCTCATCAGCTCCTTTCGTTGTGTGCTTTACTCCTTCCACCATTGCCTGAAGTTCAATGCTGAAAGCATTCAAGTTCGGGTCTGCAGAGACCCCAAGGTAGTGAGGGCGTGCTACTTCACGGCAGTCAACACCATCTCCTAGCAAGAGGGAGCCGAGGAGACAGAAAAGAGGATGGAGGAAGTGTCGATGCAGGAGGTTGGAGAGGAAGCATAGGAGATGGAGGTGGAGGAGGAAAAGTTCCGGACCCATGTGGAGGTTGCGGAGGAGGTGCTAGAGGAGCATGCCGAGGTGATGGTCATGGAGGAGGTCGAGGAGGTGCCTCCAGTCCCAAGTGAGAGGGATACTGGCGAGTGGGAGGAGCAGTGCCGGCTAGAGGCAGTTGATGAGTTGTAAATATTCGTATTTTTACGAATTTTATTTAAGTCATTTTAGTTAATTTTTGTTATTTTTAGTCATTTTTTTCAATAAAATGTTTCTTTTTTGTAAATATTGTTTTAACTTTGCTTTTTTTTCTGGAATTTTTCAGAAAAAGCCAAATTTCTCAAAGTACACGCCCGTGTTCCGTTCGACACGCCCGTGTACAAGCTCTCTACATTCGACGTTCAATGTTCGTTGATCCAAGCTTGATGCTTCCAGTAACTATGACACGCCCCCTACACGCCCGTATCCCGATTTGACACTCCCGTGTCAATCCCGATCGATGCTCGATGAAATGAAGACAACAACCACTCTATGCTCGACGCCTCAACCCTCGACACTTTGTATGTCATGCCTGTTACAAATTCAACACGACCGTGTCAATCCCGATAGATGTTCGTCGATCCAAGTTCGACGTTCGTCAAACCCAGCTCAACAACTCCACCAAACATACCCTGCTTACACGCCTGTAACATCCTTGTCACGCACGTGACCCACACGTGTCCCGATCCAGAAGCTTCCGGAAATCGACAAGTCACAAAAATTTCGCCGTCTTTAGCAAGCCAGCATGATACGCCCCCCTGTCACGCCTGTGACCAGGGCGTGTCACCTCTGATATTCTGCTTATAAATAGAACTTTTCTGTAAGATCCAATGTTCACTATTTTTGAACCATTTTGCTGTAGGTGGGATGCCTTGGTGAATTTCCATGTTATGTAAGGAGAACTTTCTCCCTCCCTCTCTTAGTTTGTTTTAGCTTTTTGTAACTCATTTTCATCTTAATAAAATTTGTAGATTTTCTCTTCTTATTGTGTATTGGAATGCATCTGAGTGCCCCTCCTTAAGTGATCTTTTTGTCTTTTATTTTCTTATTTTCGTTTGTGTGTGTGTATGAGTATAAATTTAATGCTTTTATGTTTTAGTTATTTTGTTACCTAGTTGTGTTTAGACTTAGTATTTTTGTGCTCTTTATGTTCATCCTTATGAATCTATAAAAATTGTTTTAAAGTGGTTTTGTTTTCTTTTTAATTAGTCTTTTAATTTTTGTAAAACTTTTTGTTCTTTTACTCTTTCTTCCACTTTTTTAGCATTTTTATAGGGTTATAAGAATGGATTAGTCGTTATTTTGATTTTTTAAACACTTTGATTTTGCTTTTATTTAAAAACCATTTTGCTTCTTTAATTTTTATTTCTTCTTTTTATGCATTTTTAGGATATTCTAACGGTAAAAATATAGTTATTTTAATTTTTTGATCACTTTATTTTTCTCCATTTTTGCTTGTGTGCGTGAGTGTATGAGTTAGATTTTCATTGCTTTTTTTCCTCAAGTAGAGTACGTGCTTGTATGAGATAGCATTTTCAGTTTTCATTTTCCGCCTACTCGTTAGAGTAGGACTTGTCATTTTACTGCTTTCATTTCTCGCCTACTCGTTTGAGTAGGACTTGTCATTTTACTACTTTCTTTACTACTTTCATTTCCCGCCTACTCGTTTTAGTAGGACTCGCAATTTTCAGCTTTCTTTAATGTTTTAATTTCCCGCCTACTCGTTTGAGTAGGACTTGCATTTCAACTATACATTTTCTTTTCAATAGCCGTCCCCATTCCGATGAGTGGCAAATCGCTCTTAGCCCTCAGTATCGAAGAGAATTGGAAAAGATAAAATCGTTTTAAATAATTAAAGGTCTTCTTTTTCTCTTCAATTAAAACACTTAAGGTTTACCCCGGGTACACGACTCGTTGGACCACATATCGATGTGTGGGCTATATTTATATTGTCCATACTCTATCTTGCCGAGAGGCCATGCGTATGGACCGATCACCCTTGGGTAAAGAGAATTACGTGCATAACCTCGAGAGAGGAGCAGCGTAATTCTCCCGGATTGGATTCCCCACCCAATATCGGGGTTCTTAGCGTAATGCGGGCATGAAGAGGATACCTTCGTCGAACTAGCGTTCGGTCGAATAGTCATAATGTTAAGGTGAGAGATATCCCGATAGCTAGGTGAGCTCATTCTTTTGGAACCTCCACGGCCATGTCGCCCTTTAATTAATTTTAAATTGAGGATCTCTAATTATTAAAAGTCATTTTAGTTCAATTTCATTCAGTACCGTTGCGTTATTTATTTATCGGTTTTTTCTTATTTTATTTTCTGCATTTTTTATATATATCCGCCGTAGATAATTAGATCACCCGACAAAATATTATCGGAAAAATAATAGTCCCTCCATGGAAATAGTAGAAATAGTCAACCCATCCCTGAGAATAATACGACCCCGATATTCCACATCGGAATATCCCTAACTACTCGTGATAGGTGCACTTGCCTCCTTTTGTTAAAACTCGATTTCAACCTTTTTTATATCAAATAAAATCCGCGCGCCCTGCCCTTCTACTAAATACTCGCCACTAAACTATTAAAATAAATCCACCCGCTGGGCGCCACAAGTTTTAACCATCAAGTTTTTGGCACTGTTGTCGGGAAATTTCTTAGTTGTTATTTTGAATTTTTGAAGCCTATTACTTTTACCTTTCTCTTTTTTATTATTTCATATATATATTTATCTATAAAAAATGAAATGACGTCATTTCCTAAAAAATGTAAAAAAAACTAAAAAACTAAAAATTTAAAAAACTAAAATTAAAAAAATTAAAAATTTAGAAAAACTAAAACACTAAAAATTTAAAAAAAATAAATATTTAAGAAACTAAAAACTAAAAAAATATCTATAAAAATTTTACTTAAAAACCTCTTTAAAAAAAATTAAAATTTCCGCCTCAGTCTTTATATTTTTTTATTTTCTACTTCAGAATAAAATTATTATATAGTATCAATATATAGTATATATATACTATATATATTTTAACAATAAAGGTCGGTCGCTTGTTTTTTTTTCTTCTTTCCTCTTTTATTTTAGAAAAACTAAAATCCAAAAAAAAATGAATGAAACAAAATTTTATCTCAAAAAACCAAAAAGAACTAATTGTATATCCGTTCTTAAAATAATTTCCTCACTCCCATAACCCTGCCTATATTTATAACCCCCTCCTAAATATCCAAGCTACACGAATATAATCAAAGCGCTCCTGGGAGGTACCCCATGTTTATCTTTTTGCCTTTACTTTTACTTTTGAAAGGTTTCTTAACGGGCCTCCCCGAATGCGTTTTAGGGAAGTTTCCTCCCTCCTTTTTTATGTACTTACTTGTATTTCATTTCTTTTTTGTTCCAATAACATATTGCAACATTGGGGACAATGTTGGAATTAAGAATGGGGGTGTTTTCTATATTTTCATTTCCTCCATTTTTTTTCTGCAATCATTAAAAATCACAAAAAATACAAAATATGAAAAATCCAAAAATACTTTTTACTTCCATCATCAAAAATCAAAAATATGTTAATAAATAAAAAAATATTATAAAACTAAAATACCAAAAACAATTTTTTACTTTGTAAATAATCTTTGTAAATAATCTCTTTCCCCTCTTCCTTATCCTCTCTCATCTTTGTAAATAAATTTCTCTTCTTCTTCTTGTAAATAATTTCATAAACGAAAATAAATGAAAAATAAAATAAAAATAAAAATATATATAAATAAAAAAAGATCATAAATCTACAAAAATTATAAAAAAAGATAATAAATAAAAATACAAAAAAGATAATAACCCTAAAAAACAAAAAAAAAATATTCATTATGTAACAAATAAATCGAATATCTCATTCTTAGCCATTTTCGCTCTCCAAAAATCTTGTTATGAGTTTATTTATAAGCAAATTTTATTAATTCTTTGTTTACTATTAATTTATTAATTGGAGATTTATAGATTTGAATATCTAGGGTTAAGTTTTAAAGAATTTCTTAAGCTTTATTTTTTTATTTAGATAAGGGACTTGTTTTTCAGCACTACTTCAACTTTATCTAAATAATTGCACGTGTATTTTGTTAAAATATAACAACCTTAGGCTTCAAAAATGTTTACTCCAAGTTTTTTTTTGAAATATAGCAACGTTCAATTATTAAAGTTGCTCTCAAAATATTTTTATTAAAATCTAGTTTTCTAAAAAAGAATCCTATCTCCCTTTTTTCATGACTTACATGGCATGATTCAATCCCCTTTTATCCTTAAAAGAACTTATGTCAATGGGAATAAGATTTCATTCTGTAAACATAAACATCCAATTTTTTATAAGATTATATGTTACGGAGTAAGAGGATAAAATTCATTACTCCTATAAAAATACATTGGGTTAATATGAAGTTGAAAAAAAAAATTATGTTAGGAAAATAAGATTTCATTTTCCCTAACAAGCAAAAAAAATTATTATTAGAGATTTTAGAATAATTACCTCACCTCTAAACCCAAGCCCTCTTCATAAACCAAAAGAAAATCCTTAGCCAATTTCAATGATTATAGACTTTATTTAAAAATCTTTTTGAGAGCATAATTTTTAAATGACATTATTTCCTTTAATTCTTACAAGCTAAAGTTCGTATGATTCAAGTCTATTTTTATTAACCTAACAAATACAAATTTTTGTTTCTATTTGATTATATCGAGAAGTTTTTAGCAAAAACATTTCTTCTATTTAAAATTTTGTCATAATTTAGGACATAACCCTTATACCCCAGATGTTTATTTAGATCTATCTTTTAATTAATTCAAGCGGTAGCTAAACTTAGGATTTTTGTAATTCCTTATAAGTATATATCCAACTTTTGCTCTGGATTAACAAAAGCTTAAGTATGGGGGCATTTGATGAGTTGAAAATATTCGTATTTTTACGTATATTTTTAAAGTTGTTTTAGTTCATTTTCATTATTTTTAGTCACTTTTCTTCAATAAAATGTTTTTTTGTAAATATTGTTTTAACTTACCTTCTTTTTATTTTTATCGAATTTTTCAGAAAAATGATAAATTTCTCAAAGTACACGCCCATATCTCATTCGACACGCCCATGTCCAAAAGCTCGACGTTCGATGTTCAACGTTTGTTGATCCAAGATCGACACTTCCAGCAACCATGACACGCCCCCTACACGCCTGTTTCCCGATTTAACACGCTCGATGAAATGAAGCCAGCAACCACTCGACGCTCGACTCCTCAACACTCGATGCTTTGTATATTATGCCCGTGACAAATTAGACATGCCCGTGTCTATCCTAATCGACGTTCGTCGATCCAAGTTTGACATTCGTCGAAGCCAGCTCAACAACTCCACCAGACATACCTTGCTGACATGCCCGTGATATCCCTGTCACACTCGTGACCAACACGTGTCCCGATGCAGAAGCTTTCGAAAATCGACCATTCAACAAAATTTCGCCGTCTTTAGCAAGCCATCATAGCATGCCCCCTGTCACACTCGTGACAAGGGCGTGAAACCTCCTATTTTCTACTTATAAATAGAACTTCTCTGTAAGATTCAATGTTCACTTTTTTTGAACCATTTTGTTGTTGGTGGGCTGCCTTGGTGGATTTCCATGTAATGTAAAGAGAACTTTCTCCCTCCCTCTCTTTGTTTGTTTTAGCTTTTTATAACTCATTTTCATCTTAATAAAATTTGTATATTTTCTCTTCTTATTGTATATTGGAATGCATCTGAGTGCCCCTCCTTAAGTGATCTTTTTGTCTTTTCTTTTACATATTTTTTTTTGTGTGTGTGTGTATGAGTATAGATTTTATGCTTTTATGTTTTAGTTATTTTGTTACCTAGTGAAAGTCATTAATTCAAGGATAGCTAAATAACCTAGAGGAGGGGGGGGGGGTGAATAGGTAATTGGTCTCTTTTTCAGTTCTTTTATGTTTCTTCTTTAAGAGCTTTGGCTTTTATTTGTCTTATGCTTTCAAGATATACATAACATGCATAAGGAAAACAATAAAGAAAAGCACACAGTGATTTTATAGTGGTTCCCCATATGGGTACATCCAGTTTCCCTCCCACCTTTCCAACTATCTTGTTGGACTAGGCACTTCTCCAAAACATGCTCCAATAGCTTACACCTCAGATCCCTCAGGATCTCTAAGTCTCCTCCAAGACTTACATCTCAGCCACAAGGGCCGACAACTCAGTGGTTAGCAAACCACCTACCTCAGGCTGTTAAGCCCTATACTCAGGATGGGAGGATTGCCCGACCTCAGATCCACAAAGGATCCTACCTCAGAGCTCTATAGTGCTCCTACACTTAGTGACCCTCAATCCACCATCCTCAGCCGTATCTCTAAGGCCTACAGCTCAGGCTTTTCGGCCCTAAAACTTCAAGCACAAGGCCTTACTTTCAGAGTGCTGTAGCACTCCTATAGCTTAGTACCCAATAGGTACCTACCTCAGTCCCAAAAGGCCCTACACTCAGATCCACACTTGGATCCTACCTCAGAGAGCATCACTCTCATACCTCAGGAAATTAAGCCCTACAGACTCGAACCATACCTGGATCCCACAGGATGAATGTGGGTCCGAGTCTTGATTGGACATAGGAGAAATTAATCTGTCCCAATCGACCTTGACTCTGTTAGACTCAGTCAAACATTGACTTCAGGAAAGTATTTCCTGGGTCTACCTTACTTGAACTGAGATATACTAAGTCCAAACTTCTCCTTCACAACACTAGGGATTATTCCTGCTGGAGGTGTGAAGATACTGCAACATATAGCTGCTACCTGAGCTGGGGAAGTCTCAGCTCAACTTCTTCACAGCAACAAGTATCCTTGTGCTGGAAGCAACTTGTAGAACCTTATTCTGCCCTCTCTCTTTCCTGGGCTGAGGTGATTCGGCCCTAAATTTGACTCCTGAAGAAAAGTCCCCTGAACCTTCTTTCAGATCTCTATTTCTTCAAGCTTTCATCTCTTCACAGCTTCCATACAAAGATCTTCAGGTGATTGCATTGTTGTAACTGTAATGAACCTGCAGCAAGTGTTGGCCCTTGGATGCTACCTTATGCTCATAGAAAATACTCTGAACTAGGTTGTTGGTGCATGTGAGAATGGAACTAGCTATCTTGCTGTTGAAGATGTTGAATCAAACAACAATCTTGCTCTCTGTCTTGTAGACTTGAGCTTCCTGTTCTTAAGCTCCACAATAATGGTGGAGAAGAACTTCCACTGATTCTCTTTCCTCAAAAACTATCTTTCCCTGTAAAGGCCTCTATCTTTTATTTGATTTTGTCCCAACGGCTGATGTACAGTGGGCCCCACATCATTAATGACAAGCAATAACTTTGATTTAATGCCAACTGTCATACAGTAGGTCTGCGACAACATTTGTGACGTACTATAACCATCCCGCCACTAGGTTTAAATATGTTGACTTGTTGACTTGCTGATGTCATTAGTTGTGGACTTAGTCAAAAATTAAACAACATTAGAATAGGCGTTGAGTGAGTAAGCAACACTCAATGCCAAAACACTTAGACAGATTTACTGTCTCTTGGCGTTCAGTTTGTAATCTTCACTCAATGCCACATTACTTAGAATATAATTCTGCTTCTAGGCATTGAGTTATTGAGCTTCACTCAACGCCAAACTTGCTTTATCAGTTTTTTGTTGCTTGGCATTGAGTGAGTGAGCATCACTCAAATGCCAAAACAGTTAGACAAAATTCTGTCTCCCCTAGGCGTTGACAGCGTTGAGTGAGCAACCTCCACTCAATGCTTTTTTCCTTAACCATATTTCTGCCTCTGCATCTTAGGCGTTGAGAGAGTTGAGTGAGCACGCCTTACTCATCGCTTTCTGCCTTAGTAAAAATTCCGTGTTTTAAAAACACTGTCTTAAACAGTCTTACTTTGAACAAATTTTGATGAATGGTGAACTGAGCTCGACGAACTTTGAACTTAGTTCGACAAAATATCAAATGAGATCAACTCACAGCTTTTTGTTGTATGACATTGAGTGTGTCTTCATTACTCAACACCAAACTACTTAGCCATATTTCTGCCTATAAGTGTATTGCGTTGAGTGAATGACCTTCTCTCAACGCCTGTGGACAGCAACATTTCTAGCTTTCTAACATTCTTCCTTACCTCCGGCGTTGAGTGAGCTTGCTCCACTCAATGCCTGTGGACTTGGCTTCATTTCCAATTTCTCCATGACTTCTGGAATTGAGTGAGTTTACCTCACTCAATGTCTGTGGACTTAGGCAAATTCCTGCCTTTCCAGCATCTTTTCTTAGTGTCCACCTTTCTGCCTTATGACAACCTGTCACATCACTTAGACAATCTGTCTAGACTTGTTCCATGGAATATCCTGCACATGATGATCTTAAACAACATCAAATACAACTATGTTCTTAGTGTTGCTGGTGATGCCTCTTCGAATCCACTTTAGGGAACATTGTGGGCAATGGACCTGTAAGACCCCCCCGGAACACAGAACACAACACGAGGGGAGTCTTATGCCAAGAACAGCTGCCTTGCGGTAGCACTAGCACTCGGGCTAGCCTGTACTACAAGATGCCTAATCTGCCGACCTTTACCAATATCAATCATGCCAACCAAACAAGAGTAATAAAAACAGAAGTCAAATACACACATAAGCATATAAGTCCAAATATAACTAATATAGAAGCTACATCTAGCTTCTAAACTATCCAAGTACGAGTAGTCTTTCCCAAAAGGGCAACAACAAGTGTCACTCTATGACTCACATCTATCACTGATGGTAGCAATAGCACCGTCACTTCATGCCCTATCGTTTTGGCCTGACTGTCCTGCTGCATTACCTATTGTTGTTCTGTCTGCAGGGTTTCCTCCTAAAAAGGAAGACGTAGCAACCGTTAGTCATAAAGACTAAGTGGTTTCACATCCACTACCCTAGCGACTCCTCAGCACCGGGCGGAGAAGAGATCAGTGTACAATATATTTAATGAAGCAGTACTACAGACAGGTGGAGTAATATATATAACATAAGTAGCAGTAAAGTAAACTATAGCGGTATCATCAGCCTTCTTAGCTAGCAGTTCTATATCTAGAGCAGAGTATGAGAATGTAAGCTATAACTTAAAGTAACTCAAATTATATAAATGCCCATACAGACATATAAGTTGAGGATTGGCTCAACAAAAAGGCAACTCATCGTATAAGAGTGCCCAAACAAACTTATACGAAGAGGATCTTGTTTATGTAATGTAATTTGATGCACTGAATGCTATGATATGACTCAACATGCACACTGATAATACGTTTTGTAGTCTAAACAATTATTGTATTTTTCTAGTTTATAATGTACAAATAATGTCCTTTTAGTTTTTATTTTATCCTTTTTATGTAAATATTATTGCCACTAACATTTTCTTGTCTTTTTGCAGGTTTCTAGTTTTTTGGTCAAAAATGACATGTCACGCCCCCTGTCACGCCCTCCCTGGGCGTGACCTAGGGTGTGTCACCTGATCCCAAGGACTCCTGATGACAGAGATAGAAAACCGAAAAAACGGCTGTCACGCCCCCCTAACACGCCCTCCCTAGGCATGTCCCCGGGCATGATACGGGGCATGTCGCCCTCTACCCGAAGTCTGCCGCCGCATTGAATGCCTGCTCCAGCTCAGCATGCCAACAGTTCTGTCATGCCCCCCATCATGGGCGTGACCTGGGGCGTGACAGCACCTTTTCCGATGACTGGCAGATTTCCGACCAATGATTTCGACACGACGTGTGTGTCACGCCCCCCTACACGGGCGTGACCTAGGGCGTGACCACCGACGTACAACAGTAATCATCCTTCCCACCAGAATCTAGAGCCCGAGGTCAATGTCGTACCTTTCACACCCCCTGACACGCCCTCCCTAGGGCGTGTCGGAGGGCGTGACCAACCCGTGGAATTTTATATAAATTCAGACCCCCCCTTCAATTTCAGCAAGCCTGGGTTGAGAGGGGGAGGTGCTGCCCCTTTATTTATTGGCCCCCTTTTATGCTTTTTCTCTCTCTCTCTCTCTCACTCTCTCTCTCTCTCTTTGTAATTTTTCCTTAACCTTAATTAGTGCTTTCTTTGCAATCTTATCTAGCTTGTTTTAGTTGCTTAATGTAGGGCTAGAATAGGTTCAAAATTTCTTGCACTTGTAATTTCAATTTCAAATAGTGTAACTCTCCTTTTTCATTAATATAATAGTGTTGTTTTTTCTCTACATGTTTATTTGTGTTTTTATGCTCTACTACTCATCCCCCCCCCTCCATTCCATTATGATTAACTAATCCCCCTTGTACTCGATCTTGATGATCCGAGGTTCGAGCGATTAAGTTATGATGTTTTAGTTAATCTTTTCCTTATAGGTTTAGGCCTTGAATTACTCTTGATTTTTCATGGGTTGGAGGTATATTCTCGATATATACTCTCCACCTTTGCTTTCATTCTGGGCTAGCCGAGAGGCCGATAGAATGAAGTGAGCATTCAAGAGTAAAGGGAGTTGTACTCACCCCTCGAGAGAGGCAGACGTCCAAATCTCCCGGATTGGAGTAAAATCAAATAGTGGGGTTCACCGTGTAAAGCGTGTTTTAGGCCTCCGATTTAGGCGAGAGTCGGTTGGACCTTCCTAAACTCAGTTGGGCACGACTTCGAGAGAAGCGTGTTTAAGCTTTAGGAACCTCCACGGTCAAGGACCTTTATCCTATTAAGTTTAAGTTTTTATCGCATTTTCTTAGTCGTCTTTAGCCGAGGTGAATCTTGATTGAGAGCATTTCCATTTCTTAGTTTCAACCCTTCGTTATAATCGCTTACTTTTATGCTCTTTAATTAACTGCAATATCTCTCTTTCCAGCATTAGCCTTACTTCCTTAATTGCAATTAGTTTTTCTAAACCCCTGTTTTTTCGTCGATAAAATAATATTCTTCGTGTGAGTAAGCATACTCAACAGTTCCCGAATTTCAATACGACACTTGTGTCCCCTAGCTATAATTCGATAGGTATACTTGTCTCATTGGATTGCTAGTTCGGTTGCTTTTATTTTCTTCGAAACTTAGCGACCACAAATTTTTTTGCGCTGTTACCGGGGAACAAACTTTCGTTGATATATTGAAAACACGAACCTATTAATTTTATCTTTTCTCTTTCTCATCCTCTTTCTTTAAAGTTTTAAAAATCAAAAAATTGTATCACCGCTCTTAATAGTCACCAACTTCACAATTTTTCTACGCCACCTAATTCTCTCGAAAAGGGCAAAGGGCTTTAAGTGCCACTATCTTGTCTAGTACCTTGCGAACCCTTCACGGGGTAGTCCTTGGGAAGTTCGGGAGTTAATCTATAAAAAAAATCTATTTCAAAAAATAAAAAATTTTAATCTAGCTTTCTTTCTAGTTTATCCTATTTCTCTTTTCTTCTTTTTTATTCTTTTAGTGCATGACCCGCGGGAGTCCGTCGGTTATTTTGGACTTGGACCACGAAATTGAGCGTACTCTTCGGATAAGATCGTGATTTTAAGATCCTACTATCCAAGTGCTGGTTGAGGACTCCGAGTCATTTGCTACTTTAAGAATGGAAGAACCAAACATAGATGAGGCCGTGCAATCGACTATGTCCTATTATGCATGACTGAATCTCGAGGGAACAGAATATAGTATAGTCTGCCCTGCTATAGAAAATAATAACTTCGAATTAAAGCCTAGCATAATTGAAATGGTGCAGCAATATGTGCAATTTGACGGACTTCAAGATGAAGATCCGAACGCACATATAGAAAGCTTTCTTGAAATTTGTGAACCTTCAAGATAAATGGTGTCACAAATGATCAATTAGGCTAAGACTTTTCCCCTTCTCTCTTAGAACTAAAGCTAAGCAGTGGCTGAACACTCTACCTAAGAATAGCATAACCACTTGGAATTAATTAACTGAAAAAATTTTTGCGAAGTATTTTCCGCCAGCTAAAAATACAAAACTTAGGAACGACATCTCTGCCTTCGGACAAATAGAATCTAAAACCCTATATGAAACTTGGGAAAGATTTAAAGAACTATTAAGACGATGCCCACATCACGCGCTGCCTGTATGGTTACAAGTGCAGATGTTTTATAACGGGCTAAATCAAAATACAAAGCAAATGATAGACGCAGCTTCTGGCGGTACTTTAAATCATAAGACCCTGGAAGCAGCTCTTGAGCTTTTTGAGGACATGGCCATGAACACTTATAAAGTGGAATGTGCCTAGGTCCTGCCCGAACAAGCCTGCAGGTATCTATAAAGTGGATAACGTCACCCAGCTCGCTCTACAATTAGAAATCCAAAGCAAAAAAATCACGGAGATGACTGCTGCCTCCGCCCCTCAGTATGGGAATCTGCAACTCCTACACCAGAACAATTAGATTTTGTTAACAATATGCCTAGAAATGCTTTTAATAATTTTTCTGCTACGAATTTTCATCCTCCTGGTTTTAATTTTCTGAATAGCTATAATCCTGCCTTAAGAAATCATCCAAACTTTTCGTTGAGTAATCCATCGAATACTATGCGCCCACCATCGCAAAACAATTTTTCTCCAACACCGCCACCACCTCATCAAAATTATCCAAAACCTCCAAGCTTGGAGGAGTTACTTTCCAAATATATCACCACAAATGACGCTACGATAAGAACCTTAACCGGAAGCGTTAAAAGTCTAGAAAATCAGGTAGGACAGCTTGCGAAAATAATTTCTGAGCGACCCACAGGGTCTCTTCCTTCCAATACCGAACCCAACCCGAGAGAGCAAGCGAAAGCTATAACTCTTCGGGGTGGGAAGAAAGTCTCCGGTATGGTAAGTGAAGAGCCCGAGGCAAGATCCGTTCCCGCCTTTAAAAATCCAAGCTCCGCTCCTGTTTTAAAAATTCCACCCTCTACTGAAGAAGTTATCACCCCCACTTAAGAAAAAAATCTCACTCCACCACCCATCTTCAAAAAACATCCAACTCCTCCATACCCCTCCGAACTTAATAGACAACGTCAAGATGATCAGTACTCGCGCTTCTTAGAGATCTTCAAGCAAATCCACATTAATCTCCCCTTCCACGAAGCTATTTCGCAGATGTCGAAATACGCCAAGTATCTTAAGGACCTCCTCACCAATAAGAAGAAGTTAGAGAACCTTTCGCACGTAACGCTAAATGCCGAGTGCTCTGCTGTTTTAACAAACGGTTTGCCGAAGAAAATCACTGACCCGGGTAGTTTTTCTATCCCGTGTGTCTTCGGCGATCTTTTTGTCAAACACGCATTAGCCATCTTAGGTGCGAGTATACACCTGATGCCCTTTTCGTTATTTAAAAAGCAAGGAATTGGTAGCCTTAACCCCACGCGTATGAGTATCCAGCTAGCCGATAGATCCGTCAAGTACCCGTAAGGAATAGTGGAGGACATTTAAGTTAAAGTTGACAAGTTCATCTTCCCGGTGGACTTTGTCATTTTGGACATCGAAGAAGACGTCGAGGTTTCCCTGATCCTTGGCCGACCCTTCCTTGCCACCTCCCGAGCCATCATTGATGTAAGCAATGGTAAGCTCTTTCTTCGAGTAGGCGACGACGAAGTCACTTTTTCTATCACCCCTTCGATGAAGAACACCTTAGCAAATGATGACTCCTGCTTTTTCGTAGATGCCGTAAGTGACGAATCCTCCTATTGCCCCTCCAAATTTGAAAAGGAATTTTCTGATTTTTTTTCTCCTCTTCTCTTCCAACTGAATCGCTGCATGAAAGTGATGAATCTTCTGATTACCTTTCTAAATTTGAAAAAGAATTTTCTGATTTTTGTTCTACTTCTCAAACTGAATCGGTGCATGAAGCCGCCTTGGCCGCTACCCCCACCCCTCTTAATTTTCCTTATAAAAAATTTTATGAAGATATTATTTTTGAAAAAGAAAGAATTTCAAAATCCTCTTATGAAGAACCCCCTAACCTAGAACTTAAGGAACTTCCTGAACATCTCAAGTACGCCTTTTTAGAAAAAGACTCCAAGCTGCATGTTATAGTTTCGGTCTACCTCACGGATATCAAGGGCATAAGCCAATCTTTCTGCACTCATAAAATTTTAAAGGAAGATAATTAGCGTAACTCCATTCAACCTCAGCATCGTATAAACCCGAACATGAAAGAAGTAGTTAAGGGCGAGGTTATGAAATTATTAGACGCAGGAATTATCTACCCAATATCAGATAGTAAGTAGGTTAGCCCTGTTCAGGTAGTACCAAAGAAGGGAGGGATAACGGTAGCTAGTAATGAAAATAACGAATTAATCCCAACACAGACGGTGACGGGTTGGCGTATGTGTATAGATTATAGGAAACTGAATGACTCCACCCGCAAGGACCACTTTCCTTTGTCATTTATCGACCAGATTTTAGAACAATTTTCTGGTCATAGCTTTTATTGTTTTCTTGATGGCCTCTCGGGGTATTTTAAAATCCCCATCTCTCCCGAGGACCAAGAGAAAACTACGTTTACTTGTCCCTTCGGCACCTTCGCGTACAAAAGAATGTCGTTTGGATTGTGCAATGCGCTAGATACATTCCAACGATGTATGCTCGCTATATTTCACAAGTATGTAGAAAGCATTATGGAGGTATTTAAGGACGATTTCTCCGTGTTCGGCGATTCCTTTGATAGATGTTTAGAAAACCTCGAAAAAGTATTTGCGAAGAAACTAACCTTGCCCTAAATTGGGAAAAATGCCATTTTATGGTGAGGGAAGGATTAGTTTTGGGTCATAAAATTTCTGCTAAAGGTATTGAGGTAGATGTTGCCAAGATAGAAGTTATTGAGAAGTTGCCATCGCCTACAAACATAAAAGCTATAAGAAGTTTCCTAGGACACGCTGGCTTTTACCGTCATTTTATAAAGGACTTCTCCAAGATCACTAAGCCCCTCACCCATATCTTAGAAAAAGACACTCCATTCATTTTTGATGACTCTTGTATTTCTGCCTTCGAATCAATTAAAGAAAAGTTAATTAACGCACCTATTATGATAGCTCCGGTGTGGGACCTTCCTTTCGAGATAATGTTCGATGCGAGTAGTTTCGCGGTGGGAGCCGTATTAGGTTAACGTATATCTAAAAACTTCCACCCCATCTATTACGCTAGTAAAACGCTCAAATCTGTATAGGAAAATTACACCACGACCGAGAAGGAGCTCTTATCTATAGTATTCTCTTTTGATAAATTTCGTCCTTATATTAAGCTTTCAAAAATTATTATTTTTATGGACCACTCGGCGCTCAAATATTTTCTTGCCAAAACGGATGCCAAGCCTCGCTTGATTCGCTGGGTCTTACTCCTCCATGAGTTTGACTTAGAGATCCGTGATAAGCGAGGAGCCGAGAACTTGGCCGTCGACCATCTCTCTAGATTAGACAATCCCTTTATAGAAAAATTAAATGAAAAATCTTTTAATGATTATTTTCCTGATGAGAAGCTGCTTTCAATTAGCGCATCTACTTCTCCTTGGTTGGCGCACATCGCCAACTATTTAGTGGCCCGGGTGCTCCAAAAAGAGTTCTCCTATCATCAGAAGAAGAAATTCTTTTCTGAGCTGAAGAACTACTTTTGGGAAGACCCGCATCTTTTTAGAATCTGTGCGGATCAAGTGATAAGGAGATGTGTTTCTTATGAAGAAGGAATTGATATTTTAAAACAATTACATAAAGGTCTGATAGGTGGGCACTATCAAGCTACTCTTACTGCTCACAAGGTGCTTTGCGCGGGTTTTTACTTGCCTAGCCTGTATAAAGACGCGCAAGCTTTTGTGAGCAGGTGTGATAGTTGTCAACGGTCGGGCAATATTTCAAATAAAAATGAAATGCCGCAAAATTATTTCCTTGAGTGCGAGATTTTCGACCTCTGGGGAATCGATTTTGTTGGCCCCCTTCCTTCTAGCTTCGGAAATAAGTATATTTTAGTTGTCGTTGATTACGTCTCACATTGGGTAGAGGCCCAAGCTCTTCGTACGAATGACTCCCGAGTTGTAGTTACATTTTTGAAAAAAATATTTTCTAGATTCGGTACGCCACGCACCATCGTTAGTGATAGGGGTTCCCATTTATGTAACGCACAATTTTCAAAAATCCTTACCAAATACGGTGTTACACATAAGCTTTCAACTGTCTACCACCCCCAAACTAACGGACAAGTCGAAGTAGTAAATAGAGAAATAAAAAGAATATTAGAAAAGACTGTTTCAACTTCTAAGAAAGACTGGTCAGCCAAATGAGACGATGCTCTATGGGCCTACCGAACAGTGTACAAAACCGCCCTCGGATGTACGCCGTATCGGCTGGTCTATGGAAAATTGAGCCATCTACCCGTAGAATTAGAACACCGGGCTTTTTTGGCCTTAAGATTTTTAAACTTCGATCCCCACTCCGTCGGTGACCTTAGAAAATTTCAACTAAATGAACTCGACGAGTGGCGCTCTTACGCTTACAAAAATAACAAACTTTATAAAGAGCGAACGAAGCGTTTACATGATAAGCACTTAAGGCATCCGAAAACCTTTAAGCCGAGCGACCATGTTCTTTTATATAATTCACGTTTACGTTTATTTCCGGGCAAATTAAAATCTCGTTGGTCTGGGGTCTTTTCTGTTTTAGAAGTTTTTCCATATGGAACTGTTTTAATTTCTCACCCTGATAAGGGTAATTTCAAAGTGAATGGTCAGCGTCTTAAACTGTATTTCTCTAGTGATGATGATGTCAGTCCAAACCTTATTAAGTTTCTGTTTCACAAACTCTAACTTTGAACTTTTTATTTTTGTTAAAAACAACTTTATTTCTTGACAACAATAATTTTGGACAATATTATTATTTAATGTGTCGAGCTCTACGATGCTTTAAACAAAGGGCGCTCTTGGGAGGCAACCCAAGTTATCTTTTTCTGTTTTCTTTATTTTATAATTTTTTCCCCGGACGGCTCTGACAAGCTGAACCTTCTGTGATCGCCTGCACCAACATTGTTGAATCCATCACGAAGTCCAAAGAAGACATTCAGGGGAGCGACATCACTAAGCTTTCGCAGCAAATAAATCTGGGGAAGTACCTATCTTTCAATTCTGTCTTTCAATTCTGTACTTAATTTTTCTCTCCTTCTCTAATCCCTTTCTTTTGTCATTGAGGACATTGTCCATTTTAATCTTTGGGGAGGACTTCCTCCTTCATTTTTGCTTAGTGTAAATATTTTTTTTCTTTCCTTTTTGTATATATCTTAAATATTTCCAAAATAAAAAAAAATGAATATCTTAAAATTCCAAAAAAAAAAGAAGAGAAAATATTTCCAAAATCCAAAAAAAAGAGAATATTTCACAAAATTAAAAAAAATGTGTTTTTGAATAGTTTAGACATTTTGGTATTTCAATAGTACCCCTAGTTTTTGTTTTGTTTTACTCAAAATTTCCTATTAACAACTTAGTTAATTATAATATTTCAAATCGTTCTTTTTAATTATGTTTCAAAAGTAAAATGTTGGTCATGCTGTGTTTCTAATTCACGGTAGCATGTTAAGGTGAAATATTTTTCTAAAACTCGCATCTTCAATTATGGTTTTTTGTTTTTTATTTCCTTTACTTTCTCAAAAATTCATCATCCACTATTTTCTTTTTCGTTTTTGAATAATTTTCGTAAAGTCAACTTTTGAATAGCGTAGTAGATGTGAACGATCCAAGTCACCTATTATTTCTATTTCCAAGTTTATTTCATCAATCTTCTTTTATTATCTAGGACTCGCTTTTTGAAATTTTTCAAACCTTTGTTTTAAATAAATTTAAAAGTGTGAAAATGATTTAGGCCATTTTTGTTTTCGTTTGAGCTTTCCGGCCAACCTAAAAATTGTACCACTAGTTAGCCGTTTCGAGCATTTTTTTCGATTTCATTTGATAGCTCCTCCCTTCATTTCATTTTCACCAAAGCCAAAATTTCCAACCTGTTTAATCACACTAGCCTTTTTGAGTTTCAAAAGAATATTTTCGTGATTTTAATAGGTTATTTTGTGATTTTCTTGGAAGAAGTTTTTTTTTTGAAAAAAGTATGCTCAATAGTTATGTTTATTTTTGTTTGGCCAATTCAAAAGGAAAATAAAAATATTTAAGTCCTTTGTTTTGAAAAAAAAAATTGAAAAAAGAAGAAAAAGAAAAAAAAAATGTATATATATTTTTATTTTTTTAATTGAAAGTTTTTGAAACACTTTGCTTTGGTTTAGTGTGATTTTAAGCCCTCACATTTATCTTTGAATTCCACTCCTAATCATATTCTTAAACCAAACATTTCTGTCCTATTTAAGTCCATTTGATTCACGCTTTTTGAATTTTATTTAATAACTAAGAAAAGAAGAAAAGTAAATCAGTTTTAGTTTTGGATTTAAACTTAGATTTTTGTTAATTGATTTGATATAATTATAATGCGTTGCTTGGATCTAGTAACAACTAAATGCGTTTTTCATTTTCGTTGCTTTGCTAAAATCTAATTAAAGAATTTCGTCAAAATTTTGGATGATTTATTTTCGTTAAGTAAAGTTTATAAAAGTCTTACCATACCTAAATAATCATTTTAGATTTACGTTTCACCTTTTCCCAACTTAGAATTTTGCATAGTACTTGTGTGGGTATAATTAGAACTTCTTGATTAGTCTTTTTTTTATGATTATCTAGTTTTTATATTTTTGCTTGGGGACAAGCAAAGCTTAAGCTTGGGGGAATTTGATAATATGTTTTGTAGTCTAAACTATTATCGTATTTTGTAGTTTATAATGTACAAATCATGTCTTTTTAGTTTTTATTTTATCCTTTTTCTGTAAATATTATTGCCACTAACATTTTCTTTTCTTTTTCCAGGTTTCTAGTTTTTTGGTCAAAAATGACCAGTCACGCACCCCTGTCACGCCCTCCCTGGGCGTGACCTATGGTGTGTCTCATGATCCCGAGGACTCCTGATGATAGAGAACGAAAACTGGAAAAATGGTTGTCATGCCCCCCTGACACACCCTCCCTAGGCGTGTCCCCGAGCGTGATACGGGGCGTGTCGCCCTCTACCCGAAGTCTGCCGCCGCATTGAATGCCTGCCCATGCTCAGCACGCCAACAGTACTGTCACGCCCCCCATCACGAGCGTGACCTGGGGCGTGACATCACCTTTTCCGATGACTGATGGATTTCCGACCATTGATTTTGACATGACGTGCGTGTCACGCCCCCCTACACGGGCGTGACCCAGGGCGTGACTACCGACGTACAACATCAATCATCCTTCCCGCCAGAATCTAGAGCCCGAGGTCAATGTCGTACCTATCACGCCCCCTGACACGCCCTCCCTACGGCGTGTCGGAGGGCGTGACCAACCCGTTGAATTTTCTATAAATTCAGACCCCCCCTTCCATTTTAGCACGCTTGGGTTGAGAGGGGGAGGTGATGCCCCTTTATTTTTTAGCCCCCTTTTATGCTCTCTCTCTCTCTCTCTCTTTTTAATTTTTCCTTAACCTAGATTAGTGCTTTCTTTGCAATCTTGTCTAGCTTGTTTTAGTTGCTTAATCTAGGGCTAGAATAGGTTCTAAATTTCATGCACTTGTAATTTCAATTTCAAATAGTGTAAATCTCCTTTTTATTTAATAAAATAGTGTTGTTTTTTTTCTCTACTTATTTATTTGTGTTTTTATGCTCTACTACTCATCCCCCCTCCATTCCATTATGATTAACTAATCCTCCTTGTACTCGATCTTGATGATCCGAGGTTTGAGAGATTAAGTTATGATGTTTTAATTAATCTTTTCTTTTTTAGGTTTAGGCCTTGAATTACTCTTGATTTTTCATGGGTTGGAGGTATATTATCGATATATACTCTCCACCTTTGCTTTCATTCTTGTCTAGCCGAGAGGCCGATAGAATGAAGTGAGCATTCAAGAGTAAAGGGAGTTGTACGCACCCCTCGAGAGAGACAGACGTCCAAATCTCCCAGATTGGAGTAAAATCCAATAGTGGGATTCACCGCGTAAAGCGAGTTTTAGGCCTCCGATTTAGACGAGAGTTGATCGGACCTTCCTAAACTCAGTTGGGCATGACTTCGAGAGAAGCGTGTTTAAGCTTTAGGAAACTCCACGGTCAAGGACCTTTATACTATTAAGTTTAGGTTTTTATCGCATTTTCTTAGTCGTCTTTAGCCGAGGTGAATCTTGATCGAGTGCATTTCCATTTCTTAGTTTCAACCCTTCGTTATAATCGCTTACTTTATGCTCTTTAATTAACTGCAATATCTCTCTTTCCAGCATTAGCTTTACTTCCTTAATTGCAATTAGTTTCTCTAAACCCCGATTTTTTCGTCGATAAAATAATAGTCTTCGTGTGAGTAAGCATACTCAACAGTTCCCGGATTTCAATACGACACTTGTGTCCCCTAGCTACAATTTGATAGGTATATTTGCCTCATTGGATTGCTAGTTTGGTTGCTTTTATTTTCTTCTAAGCATAGCGACCACCACACACGCACAAGCAAATTGCTGTGTCTACACAGACTCTGAAGTTCCCACTTTTCAAGCAGGTAGCTAACCTCTAAAGCGCCAACCGTCGTGGCCAAACGGTGATAGTAGAGCGGGCATCTCCACTACTAGAGAGGCATCCACACTACCTAGCCTAGGCCTCCGTACACCTCAACGATAAGAATACATCAGTAGAGCTCACAAGCATACTATGACTCAGTGGGAGTCTCGGGTAGATGTGAACCGATAACCAAGCCCCAAACTAGCCTAAGTTGTGACCCGAAAGGAGCCTCGTAAAAAGCACGAGGACCAAGCCCAACCGTTCACTTGGCACGGAAGGAGCCCCGGGAATGAGCACCGAGGACCAAGACCAATCGCCCAAGGTCTAACTATCAACTCCCAACGGTGTGATGACTGGCGAGCCCGTAGACCTGCCACACTATCCTTAACTCAGGATTACGACACCACGTGTTGACTCACACCGCATGCTACTTCACGTCTCGAGCTCAACAACTAACAAGAGTTCCCTTACCAAATCATATATCAATACAAATGATGAATTGCGGCAAACATTCATGCATTATCAACCCATCCACATATCCATGCACTAACCATATTCAATCCTCTTCAAACATTTCGAGCTCACAGCTCACATTCCCGATTCACAAATCTAGTTGTTTATACAATCCAACTTGTCTACTCACTAGTTCACCTAGGGATCTACCATCCAACCATTTCTTTCAAGTAAGTTTTACTTCATCATCTGATTATAAAGGATCAACCAACAGCTCATCACGAACTTTACGATAACTGTTCACAATTCCTCTAATAATACTAAATTAGGTTTATATTAACAAAGAACCAAGCATGCAGGAATTGTATAGAGAGTAGAGCTTTAAATGGGGATTCCTGATGCTATAGCAATCTGGAGAAAATGTGTAACCAATCGTTGGAAAGGTATTTCCAAGGGCCATGACTTTTGTGTTTAGTTAGAAGCCCAGATTTTACCGCATCATACTCGAAACTGGCTTCTAAGACTACTACATTCAAATTACAGTTTCATCACGTTTACATTATCAGCCATCAATTTCGATCAGTATTTCTCGTGGCTTCAGACATCACCAGAAGATGTGTTACCACTCGTTGGAAATATCTCTCCAAGGCCTATGAATTTCGTGTTTAGTTGAAAGACCAGATCTGGCCATGACATTCATGAAAATGGTCATTAAGATCGCTGCGTGCAGAACACAGATTTCTTGCACCCATTTTTGAGGCGGAATAAATGGCATCGGTTCATCTTCTTCCTCTAGCGGATCTTCCCAAATCACACCTAGAAATCCTCCTCCCTTATTCACCCTCATCAGGCCATTCCTCTTCACGATACCATTCCCACCATCATATTGAAGGACGGAGAGGTTGAAGATTACTAAACCTTAGAACACAAGTCCTAGTATATCCTCCTCCTAGGAGTCTCCATCTCACACATCAAGACTCTTTTGAGTCGATATCTCGCCTAGGATTAACTAAAGATCTAGCACCAAGGGAGAGGGGAGAAAACTCAGATCATTTCCGGCATTTTTGTTATTTCCGGCCATAGATCGCGTGACTCTTCGCGGCGGCATCCTCTTCTCCTTTGCAGCGGCGGTTCTTCATGGAGTATAGTTGATTCCAGCATCTCTTTCCCTCCTCTAGCAGTTTCTCCATAGAAAAGAAGGCTTGGGATGAGGATGAAAAATGACCAAATCCTATATAAATAGGACAAACACGGGTAGGAACATGCTCGTGTTCCTACCCGTGTCTCACTCAGTGAAGCGCCTTTGATGGTTATAGTGTCGTATGGACACAGACATGGGTAGGGACATGCCCGTGTCCACTACCCGTGTCACGGGACACGGCCGTATGCATGACTGTGTTCTTACCCGCGTGCTGCTCGCGATAGGCCTTGTCGAGTTCCACTCGACACCTCTCGAGTTCTACTCGACGCACACGGGTAGGGACACGCCCGTGTCTCTACCTATGTCCAATTCTGGACCAGTTTCTCTTTTCCACGCGAGTGTAAGCATAGTTGCCTGCACTCCCTTTACCCAAGTCAGCTCTCCTGACTCAGAAGAACGCATGAGGGCCCTAGCGCGAATCGAGACATTACATATCCTATAAACAAAATAAAAGATTTCGTCCCCAAAATCAGGCTAAGGCTATGGGGGAAAGAAAAGCATAAAATGGAATAAAATATGCTTTTAATGATTACCTCAATGAAATAGCTCTGGGTAGTGCTTTTGCATCAAGTCCACCGACTCCCACGTATATTCCTCCTTCCCATGATTAGACCACTGCACATTAACCAGAGGAACACTTTTGTGGCGCAAAATCCTTGTCTCGTTGTCTACTATCCGCACAGGCTCTAGTAATACCGACCTATCAGTCGCAACTGCTCCTTCAGTGGTGGGAACGTATTGATCGGGCTGCAATAACGCCTTTCAAAGTGACGACACATGGAATACGTAATGAAGATTCTCTAGCTCCGGCGGTAACTCCAACTAATAAGCCAACGAGCCAATCCTTTCCAATATTATGTAGGGCCCAACATACCTTGGGATGAGCTTCTTCACACCACGCACTCGTGATACTCCATGCGTCGGCCTGATCTTTAGAAACACCTTGTCGCCCACTTGAAATTCCACCATCCGGTGCTTTGCATTATAATATTTTGCCTGCCGACTTTGAGACTCAAGCATGCGATCTCGTATTAGTCTCACAACCGCATCAGTATCATCAATATATTCATTTCCCAAAGTCTTCGGGTCCTCATCCTGCACCCAATACAAGGGTGTTCTACACATTCTTCTATAAAGGGATTCATGGGGCGCTATCCCGATGCTAGCTTGATGGCTGTTATTGTACAAGAACTCTACCAGGGGTAAGAGCCTTTCCCACGACTCACCTCTATCCAACACACACAACCTTAGTAGATCCTCCAATGTCCTGATAGTCCTTTCAGATTGCCTGTCTGTTTGAGGATGAAATGCCATGCTAAAGGTGAGACGTGATCCCAAATACGCCTGTACCGCCTTCCATTCTTTAGAGGTAAACTGACCATCCCGGTCAGAAACAATCGTCTTTGGCACACCATGATACCGTACGAACTGCTCCACAAAGAAGCGTACAAAAACATCCACATAGGCTTCTTTCTTCATAGGAATGAATCGGGCTACCTTCGTCAGGCGGTCAACGATCACCCATACTGAATCATTCCCTAACCGTGAGCAGGGCAAACCATGGACGAAGTCCATAGAGACATCCTCGAACTTACACTCAGGGATGGGTAATGGATCTAATAATTCTCCAGGACTCCTGCACTTTGCCTTCGCCCTTTGAAAGGCCTCGCAATGCGTAACAAAATGTCTGACATTTTTCTTCATTTCTGGCCAACACATGGTCTTTCGCAAGTCGGCGTACATCTTGGAAATCCCAGGATGAACAGAATATTGAGAGCAATGTGCCTCGCTCAAGATATCTTCCCGAATATTATCGCCCTTGGGAATGTAGAGCCAACCACAGAAGTAGACGAGGCCTTCTTGCAGGGAATATTCATCAGTAATACCATCTTCAATCGACTTGATTGTCGGGACCAGAGCCGCATCCTTTCCTTGCTCCACCCAGATTCGGTCTCAAATTTCACAAAATATGCTCATCGTGGCTACGTACTCTGAATACCCTTCCGGTTGGTCCTTATACACTAGAGTAATCTCAATCTCATCAAGCATCCGAGCTAACTCCATACGCATCAACCGGGACTCGGGGCTTGTTTCTGGTACATTCATGCTAAAAACATCAACTACGGAATTTACTTTTTCGGGGTGGTAGTTCAAGGTGAATTCATAATCGCACAAAAACTCTAACCACCACCGCTGTCTCAAATTCAGTTACTTTTTGGTATAGAGGTACTTAAGATTCTTGTGATCTGAAAAGATTTCGCAGTTATCGCCGTATAAATAGTGTCTCCAAATCTTCAGGGCAAACACCACCGCTCCTAATTCAAGATCATGTACCAGATAGTTGACTTCATGCTTCTTCAGCTGTCTCGAAGAATATGCGATCACATGCCCATGCTGCATCAATACTGCTCCCATCCCTTAATAAGATGCATCAGTGTAAACTTGAAATCCTTCCTTCCCGGACAGAAGGGATAGGATGGGTGCAGACATAAGTTGGTAAATCAGTTCCTGAAATGCATCTTCACACTGGGTGTCCACTCATACGACACACACTTCTTTGTCAGTGTAGTAAGAGGAAGGAAAATCTTTGAGAACCTTTTTACAAACTTGCGATAATATTCAGCAATTCCAAGAAAGCTCCGCACATCGGTCGCTGACTTTAAGGGCGACCACTCCTTAACGACATGCACTTTGGCAGGATCCACAACTAACCCAGCCCCACTGATCACATGGCCCGAGAAGGCAACCTCTTGGAGACAAAATTCGCACTTGCTGAACTTGGACAAACAAGGCGTGCTCTTTTAGCTTCTTCAGTACCAAGGTCAGATGTTCGACATGCTCTTCCTCCGTCTTAGAGTAGACCAAAATGTCATCGATGAAAACGATGACAAAGACATCTAAATAAGGTTCGAACACTTTGTTCATCAAGCTCATGAAGGCTGAAGGGGCATTTGTGAGCACAAACAGCATCACAGTGAACTCATAAAAGCAGTACCTTGAGCTAAAGACCGTTTTCTGAATGTCCTGCTCCTGTATTCTCAACTGATAATACACCTAACGCAAATCCAACTTGGAAAACCAATGCGCTCCTACGAATTGGTCGAACAACTCATCGATCCTAGGTAGCGGATAGGTGTTTCGTACCGTCAGTCAGTTGAGCTCCCGATAGTCTATACATAATCGCAAGGTTCCATCCTTCTTCTTAACGAACAGAACAGGGGCTACCCAAGGTGATGAGCTGGGGAAAACAAACCCCTATTCTACCAACTCTTACAACTGAACTCTAAACTCTGCGAGTTCCTTAGGGTCCATCTGGTAAGGGGTCCTGGAGATGGGCTTGGCTCCTTGTATTAGCTTAATTTGAAAATCAACTTCTCTATGCGGGGGTAATCGTGGAAATTTCTCAAGAAATACCTCAGGAAAATCCCGCATTACCTGCACGTCCTTTATATCTATTTTTATCTCCTTTAGTTCGAAACATACCATGTAGACTTCATCCCCTCTCATATGAGCTTTCAAGGTCTGAATCGAAGACAATGATAAATGTGGTGCAAATTCTATACCTTGGAAGAATAGTATCCCCATGCCTCAAGTAGATTCGCTTCTCCGCACAGTAAATTCTTACATAGTGCCAATACAGCCACGCCATGCCTTGAATGAGGTCGAACTCCGGCATTCTCAAAACTATGGCAGGGGTAGTAAAGATTTTTCCCCCAATGAGTATATCCAATTCGCACTTGGCGGTTGAGGTAATCTCAGAGCTGTGTGGAAAGCATACTCTTCGAGCAATACTAGTGAATGATTGCCCTCCTTCCAAGTCTTTAATGAAGTCTACAGACACAAATGAGTGTGAGGCACGGGTATCGAATAACGTATATGTCGGTTTCCCGCCGACCACAACGGTGCCTATGTACTAATAGCAATACTCAAAGCTAGATATCTAGTATATCTTAAGCAACTTAAGATTAACAATGAAAATAATATTACTACATGTAATCATACCTGCAATCACCTCCTGTTGGTTCCACTCCCGCATCATGTCTAGCGCGAACACCTGATTCAGAGTAGGTCCAGGGTTTCCTCCTCATGGTGCTCGTCCTTGACCACGCATGTGCCCCCTCCCTCGAGGAGCTTCCGGTGGGAGAGCAAGAGGTGCATTTACAAACAGTTGCGGGCAGTAGCGTCAAATGTGTCCCTTTTGGTTGCATTCGAAGCAAACTCGCTCCTGCCGCCCACCGAGTTGCTGAAACTGTTGAGGCTGTGGCGGTGGAGGCAATGGTGGCAGCAGTGGAACTGGGTGCTCCACTATATAATTCTGGTGGAAGTGTCTATCACCTCTCTGATATCCCCTTCCTCTTACGTAATCGTGTCTCCTTCTATTGCTCGGGCCAGCTTCCATTACCCCTTCAACAGGTCTCTTACCACTTCCCAAGTGGTCTGCTTCCAGTCTCTTTGCCTTGTCAAATATTTTTGATAGGCTAGAGTCCGTTATAAAAAAAAGGGCTTGCCTCAGGGGGTCTCTCAAGCCTTTGTAGAATCTTTTATCATATTCTCTGTTGTACAACTCATAGGAGTCAGCAAATCTAGCCAAAAGCTGAAACTCCGGCTGGTACTCCGTCACTGACTTGGATCCTTGCTTTAGTTGCAGACACCTTTCCTCAAGTTCATCTCGGGCTGACGAAGGGATAAAGTGCTCTAGGAAGGTTCCCGAGAACTCGTTCTAGCTGATCTCTGTATACACTCGCCCTTGAAAGGTGGATCCCATGAGGGACTTCCACCAACTCTTGGCGTGTTGTTCTAGGAGTGTCACTACTAGGGTCACTACTATGTTGTTTGGGCATCTAATTCCTTCCAGTAGTTCTTGCACGGTATCGAGCCATTCCACTGTACGCTCTGCCGACTCTGTCCCAAGGTAAGCAGGAGGGGAGAGAGATCGAAAAGTGCTCACCCAATTGGAGCCTGGACCTTGTTGTTGTATGGGGTCATGTTGGGATCTGAAATCATCCAGGATAGATGTGAGCATCTTCCCTAGTTCCGATTGTTGAAATTTTGTGGGTACGAACGGGGTGGGGGTGCCCCCACTGGCTCAATGTGCACTGGGATCTGCACGTAAAGTACAAACCTAAGGTCAGGTTGGATAATCTTAAGTTCAAAGTTGGACATACTTAGTGTGAATTACATATGGGCACACCACTACTTCCGCTAAGTCAGTTTGTCCCCAAACTGATTAATCGAATGGTGGTGGAACCATTGTTGAATGACTTCTCTAATTCAGGATCGTAGCAATCTTATACCATTTGTAAGACCCCCCCGAAACACAGAACACGGCACGAGGGGAGTCTTATGCCCAGAACAGCCGCCTTGCGGTAGCACTAGCACTCGGGCTAGCCTGTACTACAAGACGCCTATTCTACCGGCCTTTACCAATATCAATCATACAAACCCAACCAGAGTAATAAAAACAGAAGTCAAATACACACATAAGCATATAAGTCTAAATATAACAAATATAGAAGCTACATCTAGCTTCTAAACTATCAGAGTACGAGTAGTCTTGCCCAAAAGGGCTACAACAAGAGTCACTCTATGACTCACATCAGTCACTGATGGTAGCGATGACACCGTCCCTTCAGGCCCTGTTGTCCTGGCCTGACTGTCCTGCTGCATTACCTGTTTCTCCTCCGCCTGCGGGGTTTCCTCCTAAAAAGGATGACGTAGCAACCGTTAGTCATAAAGACTAAGTTGTTTCACATCCCCTCCCCTAGTGACTCCTCGGCACCTGGCAGAGAAAGTATCAGGGTACAATATATTTAATGAAGGAGTAGTACAAACAGGTGGAGTAATATATATGACATAAGTAGCAGTAAAGTAAACTATAACGGTATCATCAGCATTCTAAGCTAGCAGTTCTACATCTACAGCAGAGTATGAGAATGTAAATTATAACTAAAAGTAACACAACTTATATGAATGCCCACACAGACATATAAGTTGAGGATCGACTCGACAGAAAGGTAACTCATCTTCTATGAGTGCCCATACAAACTCATATGATGAGGATCTTGTTTATGCAATGTAATGTGATGCAATGAATGCTATGTTATGACTCAACATGCATACGCACAAGCAAATTGCTGTGTCGACACAGACTCAGAAGTTCCCACTTTTCGAGTAGGTAGCTAACCACTCAGGCGCCAACCGTCGTGGCCAGACGGTGACAGTAGAGCGGGCATCTCCACTACTAGACTAGCATCCACACTACCTAGCCTAAGCCTCCATATTCCTCAATGTTAAGAATACATCAGCGGAGCTCACAAGCATACTACGGCTCAGCAGGATTCTTGGGTAGATGTGCAACTAGAACCAAGCCCCGAACTAGCCTAAGTTATGACCTGGAAGGAGCCTCGGAAAAAGCACGAGGACCAAGCCCAACCATTCACTTGGCACGGAAGGAGCCCCGGGAACGAGCACCGAGGATTAAGCCCAACTGCCCATGGTCTAACTGTCAACTCCCATCAGTGTGACGACTGGCAAGCCCGTAGACCTACCACACTATCCTTAACTAAGGATTACGGCACCACATGTCAACTCACACCGCATGCTACTTCACGTCTCGAGGTCAACAGCTCACAAGAGTTCCCTTAACAAATCCCTTATCAACACAAATAATCAAGTGCGACAAATATTCACGCACTATCAACCCTTCCACATATCCATGCACTAACCATATTCAATCCTCTTCCAACATTTGGAGCTCACAACTCACATTACCCATTCACATATTTAGTTTTTATACAATCAAACTTGTCTACTCACTAGTTCACCTAGGGATCTACAATCCAACCATTTCATTCAAGTAGGTTTTACTCCATTGGCTGATTATAAAGGATTAACCAACAGCTCACCACGAACTTTATGATAACTGTTCACAATTCCTCTAATAATACTAACTTAGGTTTATATTAACAAAGAACCAAGCATGCAGGAATTATATAGATAGTAAAGCTTCAAATGGGTATTCCTGATGCTACAAGAATCTAACAAAAATGTGTAACCCATCATTGGAAAGGTATTTCAGAGGGACACGACTTTCGTGTTTAGTCAAAAGCCCATATTTTGTCGTATCATACTCGAAAGCGCCTTCAAAGACTGCTACATTCAAATTACAGTTTCAGTACGTTTACATTATCAGCCATCAATTTCGATTAGGCTTTCCCATAGCTTCAGACATCGCCTGAAGATGTGTAACCACTCGTTAGAAAGATCTATCCAAGGCCTACGTATTTCGTGATTAGTCGAAAGCCCGGATCTAGCACTGAAATACATGAAAATGGCCATGAAGATCGCTGTGTGCAGAGCAAAGATTTCTGCACACATTTTTGAGGCAGAATAAATGGCATCGGTTCATCTTCCTTCTCTAGCGGATCATCCCAAATTACACCTATAAATCCTCCCTTATTCACCGTCATCAGGCCATTCCTCTTCACGAGACCATTTCCACCATAACATTGAAGGAAGGAGAGGTTGAAGATTACTAAACCCTAGAACACAAGTCCTAGTATGGCCTCCTCCTAGGAGTCTCCATCTAACACATCAACACTCTTTTGAGTCAATATCTCGCCTTGGATTAACTATAAATCTAGCACCAAGGGAGAGGGGAGGAAACTCACATCATTTCCGTAATTTCCGTAATTTCTGGCCATAGAACGCGTGAATCTTCGCGGCGGCATCCTCTTTTCCTTAGCGGCGACGGTTCTTCACGGAGTATAGTTGATTCCAGCAACTCCTTCCCTCCTCCAGCAGTTTCTCCATAGAAAAATAGGCTTGGGAAGAGGATGAAAAATGGCCAAATCCTATATAAATAGTACCAACACGGGTAGGAACACGCCCGTGTTCCTACCCGTGTCTCGCTCGGTGAAGCACCTTCGATGGTTATAGCGTCGTATGGACACAGAAATGTGTAGGGACACGCCCGTGTCCACTACCCATGTCACGGGACATGGTCATGTACATGGTCGTGTTCTTACCCGTTTCATGCTCGGGATAGGCCTTGTCGAGTTCCACTCGACACCTCTCGAGTTCTACTCGACGCACACGGGTAGGGACACGCCCGTGTCTCTACCCGTGTCCAATTCTAGACCAGTTTCTCTTTCCAAACGAGTGTAAGAATAGTCACCTGCACTCCCTAGGACCAAGTTAGCTCTCTTGACTCAAAAGCACGCATGAGGGGCCTAGCGCAAATCGAAACGTTACAGGACCCAACAATCTCCCCCTATTTGAAGAAGGCAGAACACCCAACAATATTAAGAGACATTAACATAATATGCAGAATAAATCCATGAAGCTATAGATTATAATCTACTACAATTGCTAGGTTATTCTATAATAATTCAATGTGCTCCAATTAATTATATTGACTCGATAAGTTAAGTCAATGCATCCTCATACTACTTGAGCAATTGCTCCAGTAATATGCACTCTCCTTTATATCACTTAATATTTAAATGGAGCACCACTAAAAGCACTTACCTCAAAATATGCACTAACACAATCATGGCTCAACATGTAGTAAGTCATTGCATTTCTCATACTATTATAATCTTTTCCAGTAATATGAACTGACTCAACATGACCTAGTCATGTCAAGTATTGCTTCTATATCTCCCCCTTATGTATTGCCACATATCTCCCCCTTACTGTCTTCTTCAATAAGTATATCTATTGAGGGAGGAGAAAGGATCATGGGAGAGATTATCTCTTGATCCTAGTCAAAGTCCTATGTTGATAACATTAAGTAAATTATCCTAGTGATCAATCTACTTGATCAAGAATCATACCTTTTGTGTTGATACATTTAAACAACACAACACTGCATCACTTGAACTTGTTGCACACATAGTTCCACTTTTTTGTTGATACATTTAAACAACACAACACTGCATCACTTGAGCTTGTTGCACACATAGTTCCACTTACTGATGTTGTATCTACGGAATCAGCATCCACTTATGGTGATATCATTGATACACCACATCACTGCAGCCACTTGGCACTTTAGTGAACCATGGATCCACTTGAGATGGCTATAAGCTATCTTTCTTCTCTTGATCTCCCCATTAATCTGTGCATTGTCCTTAGGACAAACTTGTCATAAGTAAAGATCTCTGATCTACATCAGTAGCAAATTGCTCCTTCTTAACAGGAGGTTGATCCTGTTCCAGCAAGTGTTGGTCATGCTCCCCCTTAATGGGAGCATCCCTGTCATTCCCTCTGCTGGAATCTTGAGTCCATCGTAGTATTAATACCATTTAATGGCCTTTATAGTCTTGATATCACATCAATGTCTTATCTACCTGCAAGAGAAGTTAATCCTACAACACAAGTATAATAGGGAGTCACTGAAGCTATACCAAGTTCAACATACCACATCTCAACCTAGAGGGTGTTGAACTTGACTTCATCTAGTGGCATTATAAACATGTCAGCCACTTGTCAGCGAGGACAAACTAAGGATTGAGATCTTCTTTATGCTCCCAAACTTATTGATACTTAATCAACATATGTATAGTCCTGCTATGACAAACATGATTCCTAGCAACTTAGATTACACAAGTAGAATATAAAAAAAATTCTACTTATCTATTGGTTATGGATCTGGTGCTATGGAGCTGATGCTGGATTTATAACATCTGTGCACAACAACTCCTTTGCACCTTACACAGTCTCTTCTTGCTGAGCCATATATTCTCATTTTTTGTATCACCATGCTTGCCGTAGGCTTCAGCTTTCTGATCTATAGCACAATAGTTGTCAGACCACTTAGTATTAACTTGATCATCACATTAATCTGCCCTCTTGATCACCACGCTGGATACCATACAGTCCTTCTTGAATAGGAGGAATGTTGTTTGTATGTTGTTCTAGTCCCAATGTAGTTCTAATTATATTGGCAACTAAGATATCCTACTCCCCCTTGATCATTGCCTTCTTGGTTTCTGAATAGTCAGAGAGGAGCTGGTCTGCTGTGATTCTCTTCTCCCCCTAGCAGATTTCAGATGATACCATTGGTGCAGCAGCCAGCTTTCTCTTCTCATGTGGCTGAATTTTCTCCTGCAACTGCTGGACTTCAAGATCACTTTAACCTTGAAAGATCTTTTCATGAGCCATCCTTTAATTCTGATACTAAGTCTTTCTTTACACTACTATTTCCAATAGGAATGTGCTGACTTGTATCACCAATAGCTGGAGAAATCTAGCATTCTTGTAAGCTGATTGGCTTGCCTTCTTCAAGCAGGTGCCATCACTTAGGTAGTTTCCCTCTCAGCTTCTGTAATTTCCATGGGGACAAATTGATCCTCAGCAGTAATGCTGATCTATTTTATGCTGGGTACAATTTGGGTAATAATTAAGCTTGTCCAGCAACCTTCCCATCAGCAGGAGTATCTTAGCTTGATAGTCTCCCCCTCAACATTTGCACATATATTGTCCATATGACTATCAATCATTAATTCAGTTGATGATACCAACTGATTGTTTGACCCTTTTGTATAGTGAGTCTGGTCAGCTGAGCACAGTGTTCCTCTTCCTTTCTGCTAATAGAGGAGCTACTTGTGCTTTCCTTAGAGATGAGTAAAACCTACTTGTCCTTTCCAAATGTGTTTGTGTGGCATCAAGAATTTGTCTAATCAGACATTTTTGCTGGCTGGATCCAGTTAGTCTTAGCACAATACTTATGCAATTTATCCTTCTTTAGGAATGCACACAACTTCCTTATCCTTGTGGTTTGACCCATAGGATAACTTCCTTGTTCCAGTCCAAGTTCTGGAACATCTTCTATCCAAGTTCCATATGGGGGATGGGCACTTAGACTAATCTGCAAAACAAAATTATCTTACCTTAGGACCCCAATATCTATTGGGTCCAAGGTTCCTGTTAGCATAAGAATGCATATGTCTACTTACTAGAGTCCTGTCAAGAAGACACTGCCTTGCCTTTGGCACACTAGGATTGTGCCAACAATATATGGCAAAGTGGCCCACTTTGCCACAACACCAACATTCATGGATGTTGTATCTCCTTTTCTGAACACACTTTGAAGTGTACAAGCCATTTCTGGCTACCTGTTCAGTGAGGAGAATTATGGCCTTCTTCTTGTTTCTATCCACAAGAGCTTGACAAAAAGTGAGCCTGCCAATGGAGGAGCTTGGATTACCCTTAACATCATTAGTGACAGCCTTCTTTGCAGATGATATGTTCTTCATGGGTTTAGGGACAACTAAGGTAGCCTTACTGACTGACTTACCTTTAGTTTGTGTTCTTGCTAGAATAATATTAGAATAGGAAGTTGTCACATCCTTGACTGTAGGGGTTGGGGCACCAAATATAAAAGGTCAAGTTTGGGCCTTTTTAGCTTCTACAAGGGGTGCCATCTAAGCACTCAATCCCATGACCCCTCTTATTCCCTTGTAAGGTACTTTTGTAGTCTTACAAGGAAGATTCCCACTCCTCTAGTGACCATACTTACAGTCATTGTCATACCTGTTGGGCGGGAGAATTACCTTATGAAAGGTAGAATGAGGCCTGATAGGAGCTTGGCCTCTCCTCTGAGATTGGATAACCTTAGAGATCCACTCAGATTCAGATTTTCTCTTGATAACATCTATCAAAGAGAAATTAGCCACTATCCTCTTCTCCATTTCAAGTTTCTCTTAAAGAACCTTGATAATAGAGTCATTATATTTAATGGATTCAACATGGGTATCTACCATGGTATTCAGATGACCAACTTCACCCCATTTTCAAATATAACAAAGTTGAGGTCTCATCTTGCTGGGAAGGTATCAGCTGTAGGGAGACAATTTCCTCTACTTTCTTCTTAACAAGCAACATGCTTTCCTTGATATCTTTTAGAAGTACATCATGATTATCAATCAATTGATTTGTATCATCTTCTGATAAAGGACTCTCATCACCACTTGATGAGGAAGCATCAGAGTCTGAGCTGGACTCATAACCTGATTAATAAGAAGAACTAGATAGAGATTGTACCTGATTTGGACCATGCAGATCCTTGCTGAATTCTTCTTCTCCTGGTGTAGCAATCAGCCCATAGCATATGCATTCACCTTCCTTAGCTTCATCCACCTCTGAGTCACTATCTGAGTGTGATAGAGGAGACATGATCTCCATTCTTGCATCTGCATAGACATCATCATCTACAAGAGCTACCAATAGTCCAATGTGGTTCTTGCTCTCACTACAAACTTGAAACTTCATTGAGCTCCACTCCATATGGTTCTCTTTTGAACCCACCAATGCAAACCTTTTAGCTATCCTTTGAGGTATACTCAGATTGTTAGATCCTTTTTGAGTAACCTCCCATTGATACTACTTGAAAGTCTTTAATTCAAGGATAGCAAAATAACCTAGAGGGTGGTGAATATGTTATTGGTCTCTTTTTCTGTTCTTTTATGTTTCTTCTTTAAGAGCTTAGGCTTTTAGTTGTTTTATGTTTTCAAGATGTACATTGTCTACATAAGGAAAACAACATAGCAAAGCACACAGTTATTTTATAGTGATTCCCCAAATGGGTACATCCACTTTCCCTCCCACCTATCCAACTATCTTATTGGACTAAGCACTTCTCCAAAAACTTGCTCCAAACAGATTACACCTCAGATCCATCAGGATCTCTAAGTCTCCTCCAAGAAATACTTCTCAGCCACAAGGGCCTACAACTTAGTGGTTAGCAAACCACCTACCTCAGGAGGTTAAGTCCTACACTCAGGCTGGGAGGACAGCCCTACCTCAGATCCAAAAAGTATCCTACCTTAGAGCTCTGCAATGCTCCTACACTCAGTGACCCTCAAGACACCTACCTCAGCCTTATCTCTAAGGCCTACACCTCAGGCTTTTTAGCCTTATAACTTCACTCGCAAGGCCCTACTATCAGAGTGCTGCAGCACTCCTACAGCTCAGTACCAAACATGTACCTACCTCAGGCCAAAAAGTCCCTACACTCAGATCAACACTTGGATCCTAACTCAAAGAGCAGCACTCTCCTACCTCAGATAATTAAGCCCTATAGCTCAGATCCACACTTGGATCCTACAGGATGAATTTGGGTTGGAGTTTTGATTATACATAGGAAAAATTTCTCTATCCTAATCTACCTTGACTGAGTTAGACTCGACCCAATTTTGACTCCAGGAAAGTATTTCCTGAGTCTACCTTACTTGAACTGAGATATACTCAATTCTAACTTCTCCTTCACAACACCAGGGATTTTTCCTGCTGGAGGTGTGAAGAGACTGCATCATATAGTTGCTACCTTAGCTGAGGAAGTCTCAGCTCAACTTCTTCACAGCAAAAAGTATCCTTGTGCTGGAAGCAACTTGCAGAATCCTATTTTGCCGTTCTCTCTTTCCTGGGCTGAGGTGATTCAGTCCTAACTTTGACTCCTGAGGAATAGTCCCCAGAGCCTTCTTTCAGATCTCTACTTCTTCAAGCTTTCTTCTCTTCACAGCTTCCACACAAAGATCTTCAAGTGCTTGTATTGCTGGAACTGTGAAGAACCTACAGCAAGGGTATGCCTTTGGCTGCTACCTTATGCTCAGAGAAAATAATTTGAACAAGCTAACTAGTGTAGGAGAGAATGGCACTAGTTATCTTGCTGTTGAAGATGTTGATTCCAATAGCTATCTTGCTCTCTGTCTTGTAGACTTGAGCTTCCTGTTCTTCAGCTCCACAATAATGGCGGAGAAGAAGAACTTCCCCTGATTCTCCTTCCTCAAAAATTATCTTTCTCTGTAAAGGCCTCTATCTTTTATTTGATTTTGTCCCAACAGCTCATGCACAGTGGGCCCCATATCATTAATGACCAGCAACAACATTGCTTTAATGCCAACTGTCATACAGTAGGTCTGCGGCAACATTTGTTGCGTACTGTAGCCATCTTGCCACTAATTTGAAATATATTGACTTGTTGACTTACTGACGTCATCAGCTGTTGAATTAGTCAAAAATAAAATAACATTACCATAGGCGTTGAGTGAGTAAGCAACATCAATGCCAAAACACTTAGATAGATTTATTATCTTTTGGAGTTAAGTGAGTAATCTTCACTCAATGCCACACTACTTAGAAAATAATTTTGTTTCTAGGTATTGAGTGATTAAACTTTACTCAATGCCAAACTTGCTTTATCAAATTTTTGCTTCTTGGCATTGAGTGAGTGAGCATCACTCACTCCAAAACACTTAGACAAAATTCTGTCTCCACTAGTCGTTGACAGCGTTCAGTGAGCAACCTCCACTCAATGCTTTTTGCCTTAACCATGTTTCTGCCTCTGTAGTATCTTAGGCATTGAGAGCATTGAGTGAGCACGCCTCACTCAACGCTTTCTGCCTTAGGCCAAATTTTGTGTTTTAAAAACAATTGCTTAGACTATATTACTTTGATCTGAGTTCGACGAATGGTGAACTGAGCTCGACAAACTTTGAACTGAGTTCGATGAAATCTCAATTGAGTTCAACTTACAGCTATGTGTTATATGGCGTTGAGTGTGTCTTCATCACTCAACGCAAAACTACTTAGCCATATTTCTTCCTATAGATGTATGTCGTTGAGTGAATGACCTTCACTCAATGCCTGTGGATAGCCACATTTCTAGCTTGCAACATTCTTCCTTACCTCTAGCGTTGAGTTAACTTGCTCCACTCAATGTCTGTGGACTTGGCTGCATTTCCAATTGCTCCTTGACTTCTGGCATTGAGTGAGTTTACCTCACTCAATGTAGGTGGACTTAAGAAAATTCCTTCCTTTCCAGCATCTTCTCTTAGTGTCCACCTTTCTGCCTTATGAAAACCTGTCACATCACTTAGACAATCTGTCTATACTTGTTCCATGGAACATCCTGCACATGATGAGCTTAAATAACATCAAATACAACTATGTTCTTAGTGTTGCTGGTGATGCCTCTTCAAATCCACTTTAGGGAACATTGTGGGCAATGAACCCAACACCTAGCTTTGTTTAGACTTAGGATTTTTGTGTTCTTTATGTTCATCCTTATGAATCTATAAAAATTGTTTTAAAGTGGATTTGTTTTCTTTTTAATTAGTCTTTTAATTTTTTCAAAACTTTTTATTCTTTTACTCTTTCTTCCACTTTTATAGCATTTTTATAGGGTTATAAGAATGGATTAGTTGTTATTTTGATTTTCAAACACTTTGGTTTTGCTTTTATTTAAAAATAATTTTGCTTTTTTAATTTTTATTTCTTATTTTTATGCATTTTAGGATATTCTAACGATAAAAATATAGGTATTTTAATTTTTCAATCGCTTCGTTTTTCTCTTTTTTTTCTTGTGTGCTTGAGTGTATGAGTTAGATTTTCAGTGCTTTTTTTTCCTCACGTAGAGTGCGTACGTGTATGAGATATCATTTTTCAGTTTTCATTTCCCTCCTACTTGTTTGAGTAGGACTTGTCATTTTACAGCTTTCATTTCTAGCCTGCTCATTTGAGTAGGACTCGCATTTTTCAGCTTTCTTTACAGCTTTAATTTCCCGCCTACTCGATTGAGTAGGACATGCATTTCAATTATGCATTTTCTTTTCAATAGCCATCCTCATTCCGATGAGTGGCAAATCGCTCTTAGCCCTCAGTATCGAAGAGCATTGGGATAGATAAAATTGTTTTAAATAATTAATGGTCTTCTTTTTCACTTTAATTAAAGCACTTAAGGTATGCCCGGGTACACGACGTGTAGGACCACATATCGATGTGTGGGCTCTATTTCCGTTATCCATTTGCTAGCTTGTCGAGAGGCCGTGCGTATGGACCGATCACCCTTGGCTATAGAGAATTACGTGCATAACCTCGAGAGAGGAGAAGGGTAATTCTCGTGGATTGGGTTCCCCACCCAATAGCAGGGTTCTTAGCGAAATGCGGGCATTAATAGGAATCCTTCGTCGGACTAGCGTTCGGTCAAATAGTCATAATTTTTAGGTGAGCGATATCCCTTTACCTAGGTGAGCTCATTCATTTGGAACCTCCACGGCCAAGTCACCCTTTAATTAATCTGAAATTTAGGATCTCTAATTATTAAATGTCATTTTAGTTCAAATTCCTTCAGTACCGTTGCGTTATATCTTCATCGACTTTTTCTGCTTTTATTTTCTGCATTTTTTATATATATCCGCCTTAGATAATTAAATCACCCAACAAAATATTATCGGAAAAATAATAGTCTCTCCAGGGAAAGAGTAGAAATAGTCAACCCGTCCCCGAGAACAATATGACCCCGATATTCCCCACCGGAATATCCTGTACTACACGTGATTGGTGCACTTACCGGCTTTCGTTAAAACTCGATTTCAACCTTTTTTATATCAAATAAAATCTGCGCACCCCATCCTTCTACTAAATACTCTCCACTAAACTATTAAAATAAATCCACACGCGGGGCGCCACGAGTTTTAACCATCAAGTTTTTGGCGTCATTGCCGGGGAATTTCCGATTTGTTATTTTGAATTTTTGTAGCCTTTCACTTTACCTTTCTCTTTTTTATTATTCCATATATATATTTATCTATAAAAAATGAAATGGCATCATTTCCTAAAAAAATTTAAAAAAAACAAAAAAAAAAATTTAAAAACTAAAATAAAAAAAACTGAAAATTTAAAAAAACTAAAAACTACAATTTTACAAACTAAAAAAAAAATTAATAAAATATCTAATTTTTTTTTACAAAAAAACACCTTTAAAAAATAAAAATAAAAATTCCCCCTCTGTCTTAATAATTTTTTATTTTATACTTCAGAATAAAATTATTATTTAGTATAAATATACAGTATATATATACTATATATATTTTAAAAATAAAGGTCGGCCCGCTGTTTTTTTTCTTCTTTCCACTTTTATTTTAGAAAAACTAAAATCCAAAAATAAATGAATGAAACAAAATTTTATGTCAAAAAACCAAAAAAAAACTAATTGTATAGTCGCTCTTAAAATAATTTTCTCACTCCCATAACCCCGCCTATAATTATAACCTCCACCTAAATAGTCAATCTACACGACTATAACCAAAGCTCTCCTGGGAGGCACCCTATGTTTATCTTTTTGATTTTACTTTAACTTTTATAAGATTTCTTAACGGGCCTCCCCGAACGCGTTTCAGAGAAGATTCCTCCCACTTTTTTTATATACATAAATGTATTTCATTTCTTTTTTGTTCCGCATATATATTGCAACATTGGGGACAATGTTACAATTAAGTATGAGTGTGTTTCCTATATTTTCATTTCCTGCACTTTTATTTCTACAAACATTAAAAATCACAGAAACAAATTACAAAATATGAAAACTACAAAAATATTTTTTGTTTCCATCATCAAAAATCAAAAAAATGTTAATAAACAAAAAAATATATAAAACAAAAATACCAAAAACAATTTTTACTTTGTAAATATTCTTTCTAAATAATCTTTGTAAATATTCTCTTTCCCCTCTTCTTTTTTCTCTCTCATCTTTGTAAATAAATTTCTCTTCTTCTTCTTATAAATATTTTTATAAATTAAAATAAATGAAAAAAAATTAAAAATTAAAATATATATATATATAAAAAGAAGATCATAACTCTAAAAAAATTACAAAAAAAGATAATAAAAAAAATACAAAAAAAGATAATAACCCTAAAAAAGAAAAAAATTATGTTTATTATGTAACAAATAAATCGAATATCTCATTCTTATCCCTTTTCGCTCTCCAAAAATCTTGTTACGAGTTTATTTATAAGCGAATTTTATTAATTATTTGTTTGCTATTCGTTTATTAATTGGAGATTGATAAATGTGAAAATCTGGGGTTAAGTTTTAAAGAATTTCTTATGCATTATTATTTTTATTTAGATAAGGGACTTGTTTTTCAGCACTACTTCTATTTATCTAAATATTTGCACGTGTATTTTGTTAAAACATAACAACCTTACACTTCAAAAATGTTTACTCCAAGCTTTTTTTTGAAATATAGGAACGTTCAATTTATCAAAGTTGCTCTAAAAGTTTTTTAATTAAAATCAAGTTTTCTGAAAAAGAAACCTATCTCCCTTTTTTTTCATGTCTTACTTGGCATGATTTAATCCTTTTTTAACTTTAAAAGAACTTGTGTCAATGGGAATAAGATTTCATTCGGTAAACATAGGCATCCAATATTTTAAAAAATTATATGTTACAGAGTAAGAGAATAAAATTCATTACTCATATACATATACATTGGGTTAATATGAAGTTGAAAAAAAAATTATGTTAGGAAAATAAGATTTCCTTTTCCTTAACAAGGAAAAAAATTATTATAAGAGGTTTGAGAAAATATTACCTCACCTCTAAACCCAAGCCCTCTTCATAAACCAAAACAAAACCCTTAGACAATTTTGATGAATTTAGACTTAATGTAAAATCGTTTTGAGAGCATAATTTTTAAATTGCATTATTTTCTTTAATTATTACAAGCTAAAGTTTGTATGATTCCAGTCTATTTTTGTTAACCTAACAAATACAAATTTTGCTTTCTATTTGATTATATCGAGAAGTTTTTAGCTAAAACTCTTCCTCTATTTAAAATTTTGTCATAATTTAGGACTTAACACTTATACCCCGGATGTTTATTTAGATCTCTCTTTTAATAAATTCAAGTGGTAGCTAAACTTAGGATTTCTTTAAATCCTTACAAGTCTATCTCCAACTTTTGCTCTAGAATTGCAAAAGTTTAAGTATGAGAGTATTTGATGAGTTGTAAATATTCGTATTTTTACGTGTTTTATTTAAGTTGTTTTAGATCATTTTTGTTTTTTTAGTCATTTTTCTTCAAAAAAATGTTTCTTTTTTGTAAATATTGTTTTAATATAGCTTCTTTTAATTTTTCTGGAATTTTTTAGAAAAAAAAACAAATTTCTCAAAGTACATGTCCGTGTCCCGTTCGACACGCTCGTGTCCAACTGCTCGACGTTCGACATTCAACATTCGTTTATCCAAGCTTGACGCTTCTAGCAACCATGACACGCCCCTCTACACGCCCGTATCAATATTTGACATGCCCGTGTCAATCCCGATCGATGCTCAATGAAATGAAGCCAGCAACCACTCGATGCTCGAATCCTCAACACTCAACTCTTTGCATGTTACGCCGAGGACAAATTCGACACGCCCGTGTCAATCCGGATCGATGTTCGTCGATTAAAGTTTGACGTTCGTCAAACCCAGCTCAACAACTCCACTCGACATACCCTGCTGACACTCCCGTGAACAACATGTGTCCCGATCGAGAAGCTTCTGAAAATTGACCAGTCACCAAAATTTCGCCATCTTCAGCAAGCCAGCATGACACGCCCCCCCTATCACGCCCGTGACCAGGGCGTGTCACCTCTAATTTTTTGCTTATAAATAGAACTTCTATGTAAGATCCAATGTTCAATTTTTGAACCATTTTGTTGTAGGTGAGCTGCCTTGGTGGATTTCCATGGTATATAAGGAGAACTTTCTCCCTCCCTCTCTTAGTTTATTTTAGCTTTTTTTAACTCATTTTCATCTTAATAAAATTTGTAGATTTTCTCTTCTTATTGTGTATTGGAATGCATCCGAATGCCACTCTTTAAGTGATCTTTTTGTCTATTGTTTTTCTTATTTTCATTTGTGTGTGTGTGTATGAGTATAGATTTTATGCTTTTATGTTTTAGTTATTTTGTTACCTAGCTTTGTTTAAACTTAGTATTTTTATGCTCTTTATGTTCATCGTTATGAATTTATAAAATTGTTTTAAAGTTGTTTTGTTTACTTTTTAATTAGTCTTTTAATTTTTGTAAAACTTTTTTTTTTACTCTTTCTTCCACTTTATAAGCATTTTTATAGGTTTATAAGAAGGGATTTGTTGTTATTTTGATTTTTCAAACACTTGAATTTTGTCTTTTATTTAAAAAATTTTTTCTTCTTTTTATGCATTTTTAGGATATTCTAACATTAAAAATATAGTTATTTTAATTTTTCAATCACTTCATTTTTCTCATTTTTTAATTGTGTGCGTGAGTGTATGAGTTATATTTTCATTGCTTTTTTTCCTCAAGTATAGTGCGTGCGTGTATGAGATAGCATTTTCATTATTCATTTCCCGCCTACTCGTTTGAGTAGGACTTGTCATTTTACTGCTTTCATTTACCGCCTACTCGTTTGAGTAGGACTCGTAATTTTCAACTTTCTTTACTACTTTAATTTCCCACCTACTCGTTTGAGTAGGACTTGCATTTCAATTATGCATTTTCTTTTCAATAGTCGTCCCCATTCCGATGAGTGGCAAATCGCTCTTAGCCCTAAGTATCGAAGTTCATTGGGATAGATAAAATAATTGTAAATAATTTATGGTCTTCTTTGTCTCTTTAATTAAACAACATATGCTTTTCCCCGGGTACACGATGCGTAGGACCACATATCGATGTGTGGGCTCTATTTCCGTTGTCCCTACGCTAGCTTGCCGAGAGGTCGTGCATATGGACTGATCACCTTGGGTAAAGAGAATTACGTGCATAACCTCGAGAGAGGAGAAGCATAATTCTCCTGGATTGGGTTCCCAACCCAATAGCGGGGTTCTTTGCATAATGCGGGCATTAAGAGGAATACTTCGTCGGACTAGCGAGGTCACATGGATGGGAACAGTGGAATGCAGATGCAGGATGGAGCGATATATATTAAAAGTCGTTTTAGTTCAAATTCCTTCAGTACCATTACGCTATTTCTTCATCGAATTTTTCTGCTTTTTTTCTACAATTTTTATATATATCCGCATTAGATAATTAATCACCCGACAAAATATTATCGCTAAAATAATAGTCCCTCCAGGGAAAGAGTAGAAATAGTCAACCCGTCCCCGAGAACAATACGACCCCGATATTACCCACTGGAATATCCTATACTACACTCGATAGGTGCACTTGACTCCTTTTGTTAAAACTCAGTTTCAAACTTTTTATATCAAATAAAATCCACGCAACCCGCCCTTCTACTAAATACTCGCCACTAAACTTTTAAAATAAATGCACCTACGGGGCACCGCGAGTTTTAACCATCAGTAGTAGAAGAGGTGGTCGAGATGGAAGTTCTCACCGGGTAAGGCAGGGTGGAGAAGGTGCTGGTTAGTGGGGGGATTAGTCCAGAGGACCAGGGGAGGATGCTAGAGTGCATTCAAAAGAATGTGAATGTCTTCACATGGATTGCTGCAGAGATGTCAGGGATCGATGCAGACGTTTCCTGCAGTCGCATCAACATAGATCTTGAGAGCCTTGCCATCCAGTAGAAGAGGGGGTCTACCGCAGACAAGCTGGTCGAACCCATCCGGGAGGAGGTGGGTAAGCTCCTCAAGGCTGGATTCATTTCAGAGATCCAGTATCCAAGCTGGGTCTCCAATGTCGTAATGGTTAAAAAGGAGATGCCGATGGTGGAAGTGTGTAGAGTTCTATCTTTTGAATAAATCATGTCCTAAAGATTGTTACCCCTTGCCTCGGATCGACGCGCTAGTTGACTCAGCCATCGATTTCTCTCTAATGAGTTTATTAGATGCTTTTTCAGTTTTCCATCAAATCAAGATGCACCCTCCCGATATAAAAGTTGTCTCCTTCATCACTGGGGATGGGTAATACTGCTATAAAATGATGCCCTTTGGGCTAAAAAATGCAGGGGCAATGATAATTAAAAAATGCGAGATAGTTATAAATTTAAGATTAAGTTAGATTTTGAAATTAGCCATTCTGGATATTCTATCTCTTTTTTACTTATATACTTCGATTAAGGCAAGTGCACCTATCGCGTAGTAGTATATAATTATTTTTAAATATCAAGGTCGTATATTTCCACGGATCTGTGTCGAGTACTCTACTTTAAGGATTGGAACTATTATTTTATTGAAAAGAGTTTATGATTTTTAAAAGATAAAATAAAAGTAAGATGTAGGGGTTTTGAAAATAGATGAGGTAAAGAGACCTCGATTTTGACTTACTTTGGGAAATACTTTTTAAATAATAAAAACTCTATTACTTTATTAATTAAAATCTTTGACCATGGAGGTTCCCTTTATAAGAGTGCACCTCTATCGAGGATACATCCACCTGCGATTACATATTTTGATTGAACTTTCATATCTAATCAAAAATACCTTTAAAGAATGCTTTACGTGGTGAACCCCGCTATTGACCTTCGACTAGTTTTCGAAGGTTCAACTGGGAGGCTTACGATCATCTCTTTCGAGAATCAGGCACTGTTTTTCTTTACCTGAGAATGATCAATTCCTGATAAATCTTATGTTTTTAATTTAGAAAATAAGGTTTTTAAAATGCAAAATTAATAGCCTTCCCAAAGCTCTTCTCAATTGAGTGCTAAAAAGTTCATAACCTCTCATCGGGATGTGGGTGGTAGTAGAAAAGTAAACGACATATAAAGGTGCAGAAATAATATTCGTCCCAACCATCTGATTGAAGCCCTAAAAAGTTCATAGCCTCTGATCTGGGATGGGGGTGGTAGTAAAAAGAAAGAAAAATAAAAGAAAAGTACTTACGCACACACACTATCTTAATAGAAATAAAAGCTAAGTTAAAAAGTAAGAATAGATGAAAAATTTATTGAAAGCTGAAATTTATTACTTCAAAAGTGTTACACACTAGGAAACCCAAACTAGGGTTAGCAAAATAGTTGGAACCCTTTTTTGGATTTTGGCTAGGTCCAATCTTAGGTTGTTGACCCACATGTATAGCCAGTGCCAAGGTCTAGGCCTAAGTTAGTCTCTATAGGTCAGACTTCTCAAGACCAGCATTGGATTTCACTCAAAAACTCAGACTTAGAAGAAATCTATGAAATACATATCAGTTCAACTTTCGTCAAACTCAGCTCGACGATCGTTGATCTCCGATCGACGATCTCAGAGTTTCGTCTCGGAACTAAGCTCGATGATCTACGAGCTCAGGTTGACGATTCTATATTTGTTCACAGTATTCTCAGATCGAAGATAGCTGATCTCAGCTCAACGATCTCCCAGCTCTGATCGACGATTATTTTCTGTGTCCGACTACTTATATTCAGCAGTTGTCTTGAAGATTTAATTCCTATTTTATTGATTCTATTTTTTTGTCAAATAATCTCAAGTAGTTAATGCTGATATTCTCAAGGCATATAGTCGTTTCTCTGTAGCATTAACTAGGGTATTCACAGAGTTATTATTTTGACTTATTTGCCAAGACAATTAGGGAGACAATTAAATGCAAGAAATTATAGTTGTTTCTCTGCTCGATTTCTGCAGTAATTTAAGGAATGTCTTTGAATTTCAAAAGACATAGTTTTTATTCTATTCTTCAAGGACAAAAGAGACAGATATTACGACTGATCAAGACATAGATAAATACACAGAGAGAACATTCCTGCAATAGCCCAAAAATTTCTCTTGCATATTCCTCTCAGCTCTTAGAATTTTCATTGCTCTCAGGAAACAGAAGAAGAATAACAAACCTCTATCTTGAGTCTTCTTAAGTTTTCATCTTCAGGAATCTACAAAGATAGATAATCAACATCAATCTAAAGATTCTAAAGAGCAAGAACTTCAGTCCTCTGAAGACCTACCCCGTGGACAAAGCTTCCATCTTCCAGAACCTACTAAATATCTTAGGGGGAGCTTTGGCATCATCAAAATCCACTTAGTCTTCTCATTTGCTTTGAGAAAGAGAAGAATCCCATCAACTTTTATTTAACCTTTCCTGTATAGGGTTATTACTCCCTTCAAAAGTGAACTCATTGGTGATAGGGCACCTGATAAAAACTTATTGGTTTTTAGGCACCTGATCAAAAGCTTGAAGGGTCTCTAGATCTACCAGAAGCAGATCTTGTGGTGACAGGGCACCTGATCAAATACCTTATTGGTGGTAGGGCACCTGATCAAAAGCTTGAGTGGATTACTACCAGGGTGGTAAAAGAGTGGATGTACCAAGATTTGGGGAACCACTATAATTTTCTTTTGTCGTCTAGTTGCTCATCTTTCTTTATTTTCTGCTATGCGGTGATTTATTTTCTTCTCTTACTTATAAGTAACACTTATCTTCATTCCGCTATAAAAATTTATTAAAAGTTTTTAATACTCTATTAACCCCCCCCCCCTCTAGAGTAAATCAGATCTATCTCCTAACTTTCAATTGCTATCAGAGGTCATTTCTCTTGATTGTACAGGAAAACACCTGAACCTAAAGATCCTTGATAGATCTCTTCCTCTCTTTCTTTTTCCATGGCACAAAATAAAGATTAGGCAAGCACTAGACCTCCAGTCTACAACTTGAATAAGTTTGCTATCTGGAAGGCAAGAATCAAACTATATATGAATTCTATTGATGAGGATATTTTCAACTCCATTTTGACAGGTCCACCAGCTCCAGTGTCAACTACTTCAACATGCTTGAATGTTGTTCCTCCTCCAGATTATACTGATGCACAGAAAAAGACAAAGATTGCTGATGCAAGGGCCATGAACATTCTGGCCCAAACCATGTCAGATGAAATCTTAAAGAAGGTTGCTGAATGCACTTCAACTAAGGCCATCTGGGATTCCTTAAACCAGATTGTTGCTGGATCTACAGATGAAAGAAAAGATAGGAGAGCTCATCTTATCTCTCAGTATGAAAACTTTAAGAAATCTGAAACTGAGCCAATAGATGAGATGTATAATAAACTCAGCATAATCATAAATGAGCTTAAAACCTTGGACAAGGACATCTCACTAACTGAGATTAATGATAAGATTCTCATGTTCTTCCCCAGCTTATGGGAATCCAGAATCTGGCCAATCAAAGAAGGCAGGAGTCTAAATGAGATTTCCACTGAATCTCTATTAGGAAAGCTCAAGTCCTATGAGCAGCTTGTTGGTACCCTAGTTTTGATTTGAGTTCAGTCTTCTCTTTTAGTCTCTTGACCAAAGATTTATATATGGTCAAAGGTTAGTTGATAGGATAGATTCTCTAGTTGTGTAGAATTTCCTATCCAGATGAAAATCTGGCTAAGTAATTTCAGGTTCTACTATAGTCGAACGTTGCTCGACTATCGTCGATCAACAGATCGATGATCGTCTTCCGGATAGCTCGACTATCTGCTTGATAGGTCGACTATCTGTTGTCTTTGATAGTTCGACTATCTGTTTGATAGGTCGACTATCTATTTTCTTTGATAGTTCGACTATCTGTTTTCTTTGATAGTTCGAGTATCTGTTGATAGGTCGACTATCTATCTTCTTTGATAGTTCGACTATCTGTATCGTTCGACTATCTGTCTGATAGGTCGACGATCTCTGTGCTTCGGTCGACGTTCTCCGAGGGTCATTCGACGATTTGCTGTATGTCTTGAGTAATTCTGTCATCTTCTATGATGCGATTTATTTCATATTTATTTTGGCATATTTTATAAAAGATTATTTGAATAAATTTATGATATTATTTCCATGCAATATCTGCTCCATTCCTTATGCATGAGCCAATCTTTTTCTGACAAAGTTGTTTGTCTTATTAGTTGAAATATGTTTTCTACTTTATCTGCCAGGCTGTCCTTTATAGCCGTTAGACTCAAAAAGTCTTCTTTGGCCGTAAAGAGTCTCTTCTGATGTGACTTTCTCTAGTATTATTTTATCAGAGTTACTTACAGCTTCTTAGAAAACTTTATCCTCTTATAGGATATCTGTCTGTAGTTTTTGTTCCTGCTTCATGCTATTTGCAGCCCAGCTTGCAGATTTCAGTAGAAGACAAGATTCAAACTCAAATTAGAGTCGTTGTTGCTGCTGCTATATAAAGAATTCTTTGGAGAAAGAAATTAACTAGTTCAGATAGCTAAAACTAGTTCATATAGAAAAAGAGAGTTCATTCAGGAAAAGGAGTTAAAAAGCTAACAGCAGTATTCAAGCTTACAACTTACAGTTTACAACTGCTCTCAGCTTGTTCACATTCAACTGAGAAGAAGTTTTAGCTCTTCACTATTCTTCAACCTGAGTTCTCCTGCCTCTAGGAAGATCTTCACTCAAAGCTTTTTGAAGAAGAAGAAGAAGAAGATAGCTGCCTGAAGAAGAATTTTCATTTCATATTTATTATCTTGTTGTAGCTTTTTCCTTCAGATTTTCTAAAGTGTTTTCTGCACTGAAGCAAGACTTCACCTGGACATTCTTTTAGCTAGGGGGAGCCTTGACTCTTTAGAGCTTTCTAGCTCAGTGCAAGTTCTTGAGCTTCTCTAATTTTATTTAAAATAGAGAAGACATTTTAACCTCCTTTCCCCCTCCTATAAAGGGTTATTACTCCCTTCAAAAGTATACCTTGGTGGCAGGGCACCTGATCAAAAACCTGTGTTGGTTTTTAGACACCTGATCAAAAGTCTAAAGGGTTTCTAGATCTACCTGAAGCAGATCTTGTTGGTGGCAGGGCACCTGATCAAAAACCTGAGTGGATTCCTACCTTATTGGTAGAAGAGTGGACGTACCCAAGTTGTTTGGGGAACCACTATAAATTCCCTTGTGTCGTCTGGTTGTTTGATTTATTACTTGTGTTGTTGGTTGTGATTAGTTTTAACTAGGTTTGCTAGTTACTGTTTAGGATTCCAAGCCTTAACTATAATTACAGTTGGCTGCCTTTTGTGCACAACACTTGTGTTAGGCTTTAGTGTTACTTCTCAAATATCTATAACCTTCATTCCGCAATTAACTCCAATGGAGTTGAGTAGACAGTCAACTTTGCTAGTGCAATTTTTGATTACTCTATTCACCCCCCCCCTCTAGCGTAGTATCTATCCCTTTTCTTTCAATTGGTATCAGAGCGAGGTTGGCTGACTGTATAGGCTAACACCTAAGTCACAAGATCCTGATAGATACCAAGGATTATAGATATTCACTTTCACTATCATGCCCCAGTTCAGGGATTACTCTAGCACCAGACCTCCAGCATGCAAATTAGCCAAGTTCAGCATCTGGAAGGCAAGGATTAAACTATATATGAACTCTATTGATGAGAGTATTTTTGCTTCTATTTTGAGAGGAACACCAAGAGCACCTGCTGCAGCTACTGCCTCAACTTCAACAGATATGAGTACAGTGCCTCCTCCAGATTACAATGATGAATACAAAAAGTCAAAGATAGCAGATGCTAAGGCAATGAACATTCTAGCTCAGACAATGTCTGATGAAGTATTCTAGAAGGTTGCTGACTGCTCCTCTGCAAAAGCAATGTGGGATACACTGAACCAAATTGTAGCTGGTTTAGCTGATGAAAGGAAGGACAGAAGGTCCAACCTTATCTCCCAGTATGAAAATTTCAAGAAAACTGATGCTGAATCAGTTAAAGCAATGTACACAAGGCTCAGCTCAATCATCAATGAGCTGAGGACTCTTGATAAGGATATTTCATTGACAGAGGTCAATGATAAGATTCTTATGTGCTTCCCTAGCACATGGGATCTGAGGATCTGGCCTATCAAGGAGGCCAGAAGTACAACAGAAATCTCAACAGAAGCCCTTCTCGGCAAGCTCAAGTCCTTTGAGCAAGTGCTGAAGTCCAGGGAAGCTGAGGCTGAAGCAAAGACTCCAACTCCCACAAGAAAAGAGAAAACCCTTGCTCTCAAAGCTGCTGATGCTTCCAAAGGAAGCCAGTCCAATGAGGATCTGATGGCATTATTTGCCAAAAGGTTTCTCAAGATGGGAAGGAAAGAATTCAGAAAGAAATCTTCAAAATATGAAGAAAAACCAAGGTATGATCGTACTCCTACTAAAGAAATAATTTGCTATGGTTGCAGGAAGCCTGGACATATTCTTCCATACTGTCCAGAGGAAAAGAATAAAGAGAAAAGGAAAGACAAGGATCAGCACAGGAAGCATTCCAAGCCATCGTCCTACAAGAACAAAAAGAAGGAGAGAGGTTTTGTTGCTGAAACCTGGAGCAATTCTGATGAGGAATCTTCCTCCTCAAGCTACAGTGAGGATGAGGAAGAAAAGAAGGCAAAGGAAGTCTGCCTCATGGCAATTGATGCTTGCAGCAATCACTCAGCTGTAGAGAGTTCAGATTCTGATGAATAAATGTCAACAGAAGATGAGGTATTGTCTTCTTACGATTTTACATCTGCTGAATTTAAATCAGATTTTAAATCTTTGTGTTTAGATTTAATTAGTTCTGAAAAGGAGATCAAGGACCTTAGAAATAAACTTGTTGAATCTGAATTTATCTCTAATAAAAACATTAGGTTAATAGCAGAACTCACTAATTCTAGTGAAGAAATAAAATTCCTTAAGAATGAATTAGCTAAGTCCAAAAGGTTAGAAGAATCTCTGAATGGTAGAAGCCTTAAGTTGCTTGAAATAACCAGCATGTCTAACACTAGGTCAGGTAATAATAAATTAGGCTTAGGAGCTTCTTCTAGTGATCCCCAATCATTCTTAAAAACCATCTTTCAACTCCAGTGAATTTTATTTTAGCTAGTGGAATAAAAAACACTGAGCAAGTTAATCAGGTTAATAAAGCTTTAAATAAAGCTAAGAGAGAGAAAAGAAAACAAAAAATTTAATGAAATACAAAGAGCGTCGAACGCTGCTCGACGATCGCAGGCTCAGTGGTCGAACGGAGATCGACGATCTGAGCACCCTTCGTCGAACGCTGATCGACGTTTTCAACATGAATTTCAAAACTTCAACCAGAACTTTAGAAACCCGAATGTAAATAGAAACCCTTGGTTCATTGACCCATCATCTGCATGGAGAATCCCACCTAGGAGATCTTACCCGTTAGGTTATCACCCTCACCCTGCTTATTCATTTATTTCCAGTTTTTCTTATGTGAAAAACAAGGGACCCAAGGTTACCTGGGTCCACAATGTTTAACTTATTTTTCTACAGGTAAAGACCTATCCTATCACTCAGAATAAGAGGTATTTGGATAGTGGTTGCTCCAAGCATATGACAGGAAATAAAGAATATCTGTGAAGGTTCAAGGCCAAGCTTGGCCCAAAGGTGATCTTTGGAGATTCAAGCTGTGGTCAAACTGAAGGATATGGTAGGATGACAATTGGAGCTGTAACATTCAAGAGAGTTGCTTATGTAACTGGACTGAAGCATAATCTCATTTCACTAAGTCAGTTATGTGATGCTGGATACCAGGTATCATTTACTAACTCTCTTTGTAATATTACTTTAAATAATAATGTTGTGTTAGTATGTATTAGACAAGGTAACATTTATTTAGTAGATTTTAACTCAACTCACTCTGAAATCTGCTTATTTAATGAAGTAACAAATAACAATACCTTATGGCATAAAAGGCTTAGCCATGTTAACCTCAAGAACATATCTAGGTTATCTAAACACAACCTTGTTAGAGGTTTATCTTCTTGGCCCTTCAAGAAGGAGAGCCTATGCAAGGCTTGTCAATTAGGCAAGCAAACCAAGAATTCATTTAAATCAGTAAATAAAAGTGATTCTACTAGAATCCTGTATTTATTACATTTGGACCTATTTGGCCCAATAAATGTACAGAGTTTAGGAGGGAAGTATTACACCCTAGTCATTGTAGATGACTTCTCTAGGTTCAGTTGGGTGTTCTTTTTGAGAACTAAGGCTGATAACTTCAAAGCCCTTACAGATTTTCTATTATGTGTGCAGACTGAGTACTCTACTCATGCGGTCTTGATCAGAAGTTATCATGGTACTGAGTTTGACTCTCTTCTCATGCAAGAATTCTGTGAGAGAGAAGGTATCAAACATAGCTTCTCAGCTCCTGAAACTCCCCAACAAAATGGGGTAGTTGAAAGGAAGAATCGAACACTAATTGAAGCTGCTAACACATTATTGGCAGATGCTAATATGCCTCATTCCTATTGGGCAGAAGCTGTTAGTACAACCAACTATGTCTTGAATAGAAGTCTTATACACAAGCTTAAGTATAAAACTCCTTATGAGTTGCTTAAAGGAAAGAAACCTAAATTAAATTATTTTAGAGTATTTGGTTGTGTAGTTTATATTCATAATAATAATAAAGAATACCTTAGAAAATTTGAAGCAAAAGCTTCAATGGGAATTTTTCTTGGATATTCCCAAGTAAGCAAAGCTTATAGGGTATTTAATAAATCTTCTTCCAAAATTGAGGAATCTGTGCATGTGTCCTTTGATGAATCTCAAATGTTTTACAAGGAGAAGGAAACTTCCCCTTCCTCAAGTTCATTGCAGGTACCAGAATCTAGCAAAGATGTCACTCAAGAGATTCTCCATCTATCAACTCTTCATATCACTGAATCAGACAGTGATGAAGACTTTGCTGAAGTTGTTGCTGTACCACCAATAGTAGATCAAATTCCTCTTGAGGAATTAATCCCAACTATTGCTGAAGATCACATCCCACCTGCTGATATTGTCAGACTTAGAGATCATCCTACATCTCAAGTGATAGGAGACATATCAGATGGTGTTCAAACAAGACATCAGTTAAGACAGGATGTGATGCATGCTTGTTTCCTTTCACAGATTGAGCCCCTCACCATTAAAGATGCTGAGCTAGATCCCCACTGGATCATTGCTATGCAAGAGGAACTCAATCAGTTTGAAAGATGTAAAGTATGGACTTTGGTTCCAAGACCTAAAGGCCAACTGATCATAGGCACCATGTGGGTGTATAGAAACAAGTTGGATGCAAATGGAATCATTGTAAGGAACAAAGCTAGGCTTGTAGCTAAGGGCTACAGACAGGAGGAAGGTATAGATTATGACCAAACCTTTGCTCCTGTTGCAAGGCTAGAGGCAATAAGGATCTTTCTAGCCTATGCAGCCTATATGAAGTTTAAGGTTTTTCAGATGGATGTCAAAAGTGCCTTTCTAAATGGTGAGCTAAAGGAAGAGGTATTTGTTGAACAACCACCTGGGTTTGTTTCTTCAACTCAGCACTCACATGTTTTCAAGTGGCAGAAAGCTCTTTATGGACTCAAACAAGCACCCAGAGCCTGGTATGAGACTATAGCTAGTTTCCTGTTAGAGCATAACTTTGTTAGGGGAGTAGTTGATAGAACCCTTTTCATCAAGCTCCACAAGAACACAATCCTGTTAGTTCTAGTGTATGTGGATGACATTATTTTTGGTTCCACTGATCCCAAACTGTGCAAAAAGTTCTCTGACTTGATGCATTCTAAGTTTGAGATGAGTAGTATGGGTGAGCTGTCTTACTTTCTTGGTCTCCAAGTAAAGCAAGATGTTGATGGCATCTACATCTCCCAATCCAAATATGCCAAGGAATTGGTAAAGAAGTTTGGGATGGCTGATGCTTCAGCAATGCATACACCTATGGCTACTAATGTAGTTATAGATTCTGATGATCAGGGAAAGCATGTTGATCAAAAGAATTATAGGGCCATTGTTGGTTCCTTATTGTATTTAACTGCAAGTAGGTCAGATATAATGTTTGCTACATGCCTGTGTGCTAGATTCCAGGTCAACCCCAAGGAATCTCATCTGATTCTTCTCAAGAGAATCTTGAGATACCTGAAGGGATGTCCAAATCTAGGACTTTGGTACCCAGCAGAATCAGAATTTGATTTAATTGGATACTCTGATTCTGACTATGCTGGTTGTCGAGTTGACAAGAAAAGTACCTCAGGAACTTGTCAGTTCTTGGGAGAGAGATTGGTCTTTTGGTTCTGTAAGAAGCAGGCTACTATCTCAACTTCAACTGTAGAGGCTGAATATATAGCAGCTGCTAGTTGTTGTTCACAGATCCTATGGATACAAAACCAGCTTTTGGATTATGGGTACACACACAAGAACACAAAAATCATGTGTGACAGTACCAGTGCAATCTCCATTGCACAAAATCCTATGCACCACTCTAGAACGAAACACATTGAGATCCGGCACCATTTCCTGAGAGATTGTGTGGAAAAGAACAAGATCAACCTTGAGTTCATATCCACTGACCTTCAGAGAGGTGATATATTCACCAATCCCTTTGATGAACAGAAGCATCTGTTCTTTTTGGTTCAACTAGGCATGATTAATGGAAGAGACTAAGTGTGACGTCTGCCTTGTTGAAACTTGTTTGAAGATCGTCGAACGAAGTTCGAAGATAGTCGATCGGATCAAGCCTATCGTCGACCTATGGTTGATGATAGCTTATCTTCTTGAAGATCGTTGACCGACGTTCGAAGATCGTCGAACAGGTCGAGCCTATCGTCGATCTATGGTTGACGACAGCTTGTTGTTTGTGAAGACAGAAATAGTCGAACGATGGATCGACTACTCTGCTTCAGGAACGATCGTCGAACGACCGTTCGACCATCGTCTCCAGTATCTTTTAAATAGATCGACGATCGTTGTTTTAATATAAAGCCGATGGTCGACCTAGGTTAAGAGATCTTTCTTTTTATCGTTGACGGAGAGCGTCTTCTCGCATTCCGTCTTCCTGCTTGCTCTTTGTCTCGCGATTTCTGTCGTTTCGCCTTCGCCGTCTCCCTCGTCTTCTCCAGCCCCTTCGATGGCGATAGCTCCAGCTCTCTTGATAGTGGTGAAGTTCGATGCAGGCTTCAGTGTGGATTTCGATTCTTACAGTTGCTGCGAATCTGCTATTAGGGAAATTCTCAACTTATGCAAAGATCAAGGTTTGGAAAAGCTCATGTCCTCCAGAATAAAGATAAACATTCCTGAGATTAAAGAATGGGCATTTACTTTGTCTTCAAATGATGATTCTATGACCGGAACAATTGGCGGAGAAGAGGTAACTTTGACTCCCGCCATTTTAACTGAAATTTTTGGATTGTTAAAAGTGGAAGAAGATTACGAGCAAGATACCCGAGAGTTTGGGAGAATGCTGACAGAGCTGGGACATGCCGAAGGCATTCCCTCTAAGCTGCTTAAGGTAAATTTTTCGCTGAAGATTAAGTTCCTTGCTGAACTCGTCGGATAAGTGCTACTGGGAAAGCACTCTGCCCATGACAATATTACAAGGCAACAGTTTGCCCTAATGTGTGCAATTGTGAACAAAAAGAAGATTAACTGGGCAGGAGTATTGTTTGATTTAATAAGGAAAAAGAACAGTAAGAAGGAAGTCACCCTAGGTAGGGTGCTTGGGATTTTTCTGAAGGAAAAATATCCCCATTTGTTAGTTTCAGCTGCTACTTCCATCAATGCCAGCAAGAAGATGGACCCAACCTTGTTCGCCAAGTGGAAAAGGACTTTTCTGAAGCCCTCTCCTACAGGGGTTGCTCCAGCTGCATCTGAGAGCACCAGGACTGCTTCAGTCACTCCTCTCCTACAAGAAGCTGGCTTAGCAATTCTCTCCCTTCCATCTTCTTCATCTGCATTACCGTCTACTTCAGTTGAAGTTCCATCAACTTCAATTGAAGTACGACCTTCTGCCTCTCATCTTCCTGATTAGTCTACAATTCTCCATGCATCACCTCCTGAATCTCCTCTCCCTCCTCATCTTGCTAGGATATCTCATCCTAGTTTTGATTTATTGGCTTCTGAGCTTTCTACTCCTCATCATTCTCCAATTCCTTCTTCAGATCACATTGATCATCTTGCATCCACCCATCATTCTCCAGTTCACTCTCCATCTCCAGTTCACTCTCCACATCATCAAGAAAACACCATTCCTGCTGATCATCCATCCACTAAAATTCCCCCATCATCATTTGAAATCACTCCAGCATTCATTTCTAGCATCCTGGAGTTAATTACCCCTTCAATCAAATTCATGATTGAAGAGGCAATTGCTCCCCTTGCATCCTCCATCTCTTCTTTGACTGCTGCCATCCAAGCTCTCTCAAAATCTACTGAGCCCTCTTCATCTAGGGGCCTGGTTTCAGTTTTTACTGAAATCAGGCAGAGGGAGATGCTTTATGAAGATGCCTCTGAGCTGCCCTTGTCCTCCCCTCTAGCAGATTCTCCTGCAGTTGCAGAGAAAGAGATAGAAGATTCAGCTCCTCCTCCATTGTCTGAAAAAGAAATTTTTGATGCTGTAATGAAGTCTGAATTCATTGTCAAAGTTTTCCTAGAAGAATGCTCCACTCCCCTGGTCGCCCTATACCTAGAAGGAGTTATCACTTCCTTTCTAGATGAATTATGGGAGTTAGGATATTCAAAGGATAATTCTGAAGGTATCCCTTTTACTCATTTTTTAGACTTGATAATTGATATGCTAGTATGGGAATACCTGGAAGGAATGATTCGATGTCATTTAGCAAATTTTTGTTCATAATACTACAGATATAATGGAAGAAGTATTAGATGTTCAAGAGCTTGATCACCAACCAGCTCCAGAAGTTCAAACTGAACCAGAACCAGTTGTTCAAGTTTCTGAGGCTGCTCAGCCAGCTCAGCTAGCAGTGCAAGTAGAACTGGTCCCCATGACAGTTTCTGATCAACAAGAAAAGGCTTCAGATGTTCAAATTGAAAAGTCTACCGTCTGGGATGACTCTCCTGGATTGGATTTAGATACCCTTCTGGCACAGGATTCCATGGAAGAAGAATTAGAAAAATCTGCCCTAAAAGAGAAGGAAAGAGCTGTGCAAGAGGCAATTGATCCATATGATCTTCCTATTTCTTCAAATTCTGAGGATGAGATTGATTCTGATGAATCTGATGAGTCTAAGAGAAAGAGATCTGCTAAAAAGAAAAGGAAAGATGTGGCTCCTCCTCCTCCAAATCCTGACAATGATGTTCCCTACTATGTCTTAAATGGCATTGATCCTAAATCTAAAGAATTCCAGCACTGGATGGCATTTTCTAAGAATCAGTAGAAGTTAAGGAAGAAGTCAAAGAGGTATGACAGTCCTGCCCCCAAGATGGACTCCCAGAGGTCCTCCTCCTCCACCTCCCAGTGCAAGAGCCTCTGGAAACCTATCTGCAAATCCTTCTACTCAGTCTGACAGGTTCAACCCATCTCAGTCATCACAAAGGAAAAGTTCTCAAGGATATCAACGTAGAACTCAATCTGGCTATCAAAGACTTGATGTTGATGTTAAGGAACAAGTAAAGGAGGTGGTTTATCAAAGACCAACTTTTTCTCCTCGTCCTTCCAAAAAACTCAAGAGCACAACCTCTCCTAAGCCAGATCATGCTGTGAAGGCTGTTTCAAAAGGTAAGCAAATTATTTTCTCTGAAAAATCTAGCAAGAAATTTGCTGAGTTTGCTCCTCCTTCTTATCTAGTTATTCAGGATAAAGAGCCAGCTGAAAGTCTGCTAGATATGTCTATTAAGTTTAAAGCTGTGAAAACTGTTGATACAACTTCTGAAAATGTTTATGAAAGCCCAGAGCTTGATCCTGATTTCAGGATGGCTCGATTTCTTGAACTTGTTGGTTCAGCCCAAATTAAGAAAGCTAAAGTTGAAGGCAAAGACACTGCAGGATTAACCACTATGTCAAAATTCAGAATGAAGGAGCTCGATAAATTCCAGGTTAGACCTGAGGTATTTGATCCTTCAAAATACATGGAAAAGCATCCTAAAGCAGTTGTCCCAAGAGCATCAGAAACTAAAATCATTGGAGAACAAGACCTAAAGCTGTCAAGGAAAGAATCTCTAGATCCTTCTAGGAAGATTACTTTTATTCCTAATTCTTCTGAACCTAAACCTAATTCTGAAGCATCTTAAAATTTCATTGATTGACAGTTATTTGCTTATCTGATTGATTGATGTTATCTGCTTAATTATTTCCCTTCACGCACTTTATTTATTTTTAGTAATTAGCTTTGTGTTTAGTTGTTTAGAGACTTAACTCAAATAGGGGGAGATTGTTGGTACCCTAGTTTTGATTTGAGTTCAGTCTTCTCTTTTACTCTCTTGACCCAAGATTTATCTATGGTCAAAGGTTAGTTGATAGGATAGATTCTCTAGTTGTGTAGAATTGCCTGTCCAGTTGAAAATCTGGCTAAGTAATTTCGGGTTCGACTATAGTCAAACGTCGCTCGACTATCGTCGATCAGCCGATCGACGATCGTCTTCCTGATATCTCGACTATCTGCTTGATAGGTCGACTATCTGTTGTCTTTGATAGTTCGACTACCTGTTTGATAGGTCGACTATCTGTTTTCTTTGATAGTTCGACTATCTGTTGATAGGTCGACTATCTGTTTTCTTTGATAGTTCGACTATCTGTTGATAGGTCGACTATCTATCTTCTTTGATAGTTCGACTATCTGTATCGTTCGAATATCTGTCTGATAGGTCGACGATCTCTGTGCTTCGGTCGACGATCTTCGAGGGTCGTTCGACATTTTGCCGTATGTCTTGAGTAATTCTATCATCTTCTATGATGTGATTTATTTCATATTTATTTTGGCATATTTTATAAAAGATTATTTGAATAAATTTATGATATTATTTCCATGCAATATCTTCTCCATTCCTTATGCATGAGCAATTATTTTTCTGACAAAGTTGTTTGTCTTATTAGTTGAAATATGTTTTCTAGTTTATCTGCCAGGCTGTCCTTTATAGCCGTTAGACTCAAAAAGTCTTCTTTGGTTGTAAAGAGTCTCTTTTGATGTGACTTTCTCTAGTATTATTTTATCAGAGTTACTTGTAGCTTCTTAGAAAGCTTTATCCTCTTATAGGATATCTGTCTGCAGTTTTTGTTCCTACTTTATGCTATTTGCAGCCCAGCGTGCAGATTTAAGTAGAAGACAAGATTAAAACTCAAATTAGAGCCGTTGCTGCTGCTGCTATATAAAGAATTCTTTGGAGAAAGAAATTAACTAGTTCAGATAGCTAAAACTAGTTCATATAGAAAAATAGAGTTCATTCAGGAAAAGGAGTTAAAAAGCTAACAGCAGCATTCAAGCTTACAACTTACAGTTTACAACTGCTCTCAACTCGTTCACATTCAACTGAGAAGAAGTTTTAGCTCTTCACTCTTCTTCAACCTGAGTTCTCCTGCCTCCAGGAAGATCTTCACTCAGAGCTTTTTGAAGAAGAAGAAGATAGCTGCCTGAAGAAGAATTTTCATTTCATATTTATTATCTTCTTGTAGCTTTTTCCTTCAGATTTACTGAAGTGTTTTCTGCACTGAAGCAAGACTTCACCTGGACATTCTTTTAGCCAGGGGGAGCTTTGACTCTTTAGAGCTTTCTAGCTCAGTGCATGTTCTTGAGCTTCTCTAATTCTATTTAAAATAGAGAAGACATTTTAACCTCCTTTCCCCCTCCTGTAAAGGGTTATTACTCCCTTCAAAAGTATACCTTGGTGGCAGGGCACCTGATTAAAAACCTGTGTTGGTTTTTAGACACCTGATCAAAAGTCTAAAGGGTTTCTAGATCTACCTGAAGCAGATCTTGTTGGTGGCAGGGCACCTGATCAAAAAACTGAGTGGATTCCTACCTTATTGGTAGAAGAGTGGACGTACCCAAGTTGTTTGGGGAACCACTATAAATTCCCTTGTGTCGTCTGGTTGTTTGATTTATTACTTTTGCTGTTGGCTGTGATTAGTTTTAACTAGGTTTGCTAGTTGCTGTTTAGGATTCCAAGCCTTAACTGTAATTACAGTTGGCTGCCTTTTGTGCACAACACTTGTGTTAGGCTTTAGGGTTACTTCTCAAATATCTATAACCTTCATTCTGCAATTAACTCCAAGGGAGTTGAGTAGACAGTCAACTTTGCTAGTGCAATTTTTGATTACTCTATTCACCCCCCCCTCTAGAGTAGTATCTATCCCTTTTCTTTCACAGCTCCTAAAGACAAGAAAGTCAGATGAACAGAAGACTCCTACACCAGCTAGGAAGGAACAAAGCATAGCCTTCAAAGCCTCTGAAGAATCAGAAGCAACACCCTCAAATGAAGAACTGATGAGTCTGTTTTGCCAAAAGATTCTTCAAAATGGGTAGAAAAGACTTCAGGAGGAAGTCATCCAGAAATGAAGACAAGCCAAGGTATGATAAAACTCCAACTAAAGAAATCATATGCTTTGGTTGCAGGAATCCTAGACACTTTCTATAAGAATGTCCAAAGAAAAAACACAAAGAAATGAGAAAAGATAAGGAATCCAAGAAACATTTCAGCAAGCCATCCTCCAGCAAGCACAAGAGGAAATAAAAGGTCTTTGTAGCTTACACCTGGAGTGAGATAGAAGAAGAATCTTCTTCCTGTAGCTCTAGTGAGGATGAAGAAGAAACCAAGGCGAGATAATTATGTCTAATGGCCATCAATGCTTCAAGCCCTTAATCAAAAGCAGAAGATTCAGGAGAAGACTTAGACTGTGATCAGATAATATCATCCTTTGATTTTAATTCCGAAGATTTTAAAATAGAATTTAAATCACTGTGCAATGATCTTATAAAATCTGAGAAGGAAATCAAACATCTAAGAGATAGACAACCTGAATATGAAAATTTAATCTCTGAAAATTTAAAAATGAAAGATGTATTAATTGAGTATAGCAATCAAATCATTTTTTTGAAAACTAAAGTAAGCAAAGCTAAACAGATTGAAGAAACATTGAATGTAAGAAGCCTACAAATGGTTGAAATCACTAGTACCCTAAATGCTAGGTTAAACAAGAATAAACTAGGTTTAGGTGCATCATCTAGTGAACCGCCAATAATTAAGAAAAATACATTATCTCAACGAGTAAATTTTATTTCAGATAAAGGTAAAAAGAATACAGAGCAGGTAGAGAAATTTAATATGGTATTAGAACAAATTGAACAAGAAAAGAAAAATAAACAAGCTCAGAAAAATAACTCTAAATAGAAATCGTCGAACCAAGATCGATGATCGCAGTACTATTCTTCAAACACCAATCGACGATCTCTGAACCCAGAGTTTGGGTTTAATTACTCAGCAAAGGGAGATTGACGATATTATCAAACATTGTCGAGCAGAGATCGACGATCGTGGAACACAGATAATAGTCATTATTATTTTGTGAACCGAGATCGACGAGATCAGTACTGTTCGTCGAACGCAGATCGACGATCTCAATATAAATCTTGGAACCCAAATCAATTTTACCAAAACCATAACTGTAACACCTAGAAATTTTCACCCCTTAGGTTATAAATGTCAACCTTAATGCTCTTTCATTTCCAGTTTTTGTTATGAAAAGAGACAATGACCCAAGGTTACCTGGGTCTAAAACAAATAATCTGTTTTCTTGCATGTAAAGAACTATCATACCAAACAGGATAAGTGGTATCTGGATAGTGGGTGCTCAAAGCACATGATAGGGAGCAAGGACAAGCTAACCAATTATAAGTCCAAGCTAGGTCCAAAGGTGATCTTTTGTGATTCTAGCTTTGGTCAGACAGAAGGTTATGGGGATTTCTGTATTGGAGCTATTACATTCAGCAAGGTAGCTTATGTGAGTGGTTTGAGACATAACCTCACATCAATAAGCAAGATATGTGATACAGGCTATCAGGTTTGCTTTTCTGAATCCCAATATATTATTTCTTTAAATAGCCAAACTGTTCTAAAAGGATTCAGACAACGTAACATTTATTTAGTAAATTTTAATTCTGCTAGCTCAAAAATTTGTTTATTTAATAAAATTATCAATTATAATGTTTTATGGCATAAAATACTAGGTCATGTAAACCTTAGAAATATTACTAAGTTATCCAAAGATAACCTTGTTAGAGGATTACCTTCTAACCCCTACAAGAAGGAAAGCCTTTGCATGGCTTGTAAAGTAAGCAAGCAAACAAAAAATAGTTTTAAATCTATTAATAAGAGTGATTCACCAAGGATTCTGTATTTGCTTCATATGGATCTTTTTGTACCCATTACTGTACAGAGCTTAGGAGGGAAGTTCAATACTTTAGATATTGTAGATGACTTCTCAAGGTTCACTTGGGTTTTCTTCTTGAGGCACAAGTCTGATAACTTCAAGTTTCTTACAGACTTTCTTAAAGGCATAAGGATTGAGTATTCTACTACAGTTGTTTTGATCTGAAGTGATCATGGTACTGAATTTGAATCTCTTCCCATGTAAATATTCTGTGAGATGGAAGGTATAAAACATTATTTCTCTGCTCCTAGAACTCCTAAACAAAATGGCGTAGTTTAAAGGAAGAACAGAACACTCACTGAAGTTGCAGGTACATTACATGATGATGCTTTCATGCCACTATCCTATTGGGCAGAGGCTGTGAGCACATCAAACTATGTCCTGAATAAAAGTTTGATACACAAACTTAAGGGCAAGACTCCATATGAATTGCTCAAAGGGAAGAAACCTAAAATAGATTATTTTAGGGTATTTGGTAGCATTTGTTATATTCACAATAATAACAAGAAACATCTTAGAAAGTTTGAAGCCAAAGCTGCAATGAGAATTTTTCTAGGGTATTCACAAGTCAGCAAGGCATATAGGGTATTTAATAAATCAACTTTGAAAATGGATGAGTCAGTTCATATTTCTTTTGATGAATCTAATATGTTTTACAAGGAGAAGGAAGCTTCTAACAGTAACTCTTTGCAGGTACCCCAACTTTGTGAAAAATTGGATGATCTCAACCTTACTCAAAAGGTTACATCTCATTCCTCCTCATAAGTTGATGAAGAAAGTGAAGAAGAAAATTTGGAAGTGGCTAAACTTCCTCCAACAGCTAATATAATTCCACAAGAGGAATTTTTTCCCCAAGCTATTGCTGAACCAACTCCACCAACTACACTAGTCACACTTAGAGATCACCATACATCTCAAGTGATTGGAGACATATCAGCTGGTGTGCAGACAAGGCATCAACTCAACCAAGAATTGATGCATGCCTGCTTCTTATCTCAAATTGAGCCCCAATCCATTAAAGATGCTGAGAAATATCCACACTGGATTATTACAATGCAAGTGGAGCTTAATCAATTTGAGAGATGCAGAGTTTGTGACTTAGTTCCAAGACCCAAAGACTACCCAATCATTAGAACTAAGTGGGTATTCAGAAATAAACTTGATTCCCAAGGATCTATCATAAGGAGCAAAGCAAGGCTAGTAGCTCAAGGCTATAGACCAGAGGAAGGAATTGACTATGATCAGACCTTTGCTCCTGTTGTAAGGCTAGAAGCAATCAGGATATTTACAGCTTATGCTGCCTATAAAAAGTTCAAAGTATATCAAATGGATGTTAAAAGTGCCTTTCTCAATGGAGAGCTAAAGGAAGAGGTTTATGTTGAACAACCTCTAGGTTTTATCTCTTCAACTCATCCCTCTTATGTTTTTAGATTGCATAAAGCTCTCTATGTTCTAAAGCAAGCTCCAAGAGCTTGGTATGAAACCATAACTAGCTTTCTCTTAGAGCTTAAATATTCTAGAGGCATAGTATATAGAACTTTATTTATTAGACATCATGATGATAGAATCTTGTTAGTACAAATTTATGTAGATGATATTATTTTTGGCTCTACTGATTCCAAACTATGCAAAAGGTTCTCTGACATGATGCATTCAAAGTTTGAAATGAGTAGCATGGGTGGACTCTCTTACTTTCTTGGTCTCCAAGTGAAGCAATCACCTTATGACATCTTCATATATTTGTCCAAGTATGCTAAGGAATTAGTGAAATGATTTGGGATGGCTGATGCCTCAGCAATGAAAACACCCATGGCTTCCAATGTTGTGATTGATTCTGATGAAAAAGGGAAACCTGTTGATCAGAAAACTTATAGGGCTATTGTTGGATCCCTATTATACCTCACATCAAGTAGACCATACATCATGTTCTCTATATGTCTTTGTGCTAGGTTCTAAGTGAACCCTAAAGAATCTTATCTAATTTTACTATTAAGAATTTTAAGATATATAAAGGGTTGCCCTGATCTAGGACTTTGGTATCAAACAGAGTCAGAGTTTGAGTTAACTTGATACTCAGATGTTGACTATGCTGGATGCAGAGTAGATAGGAAAAGCACATCAGGAAAATGCCAGTTCCTTGGTGATAGGCTTGTGTCTTTGTTTTGTAAGAATCAAACATCAGTGTCCACTTCAACTACAGAGGCTGAACACATTACAGCTGGCAGTTGTTACTCACAGATAATATAAATTCAAAATCAATTGATTGATTATGGATACAATCTAAATAATTCAATTATATTCTTTGATAGTACTAGTGCAATTTCTATTGCTCAGAACCCAGTTGATCATTCTAGAACTAAGCATATAGAAATAAGGTATCACTTCATTAGAGATAGTGTAGACAAAAAGAAAATTAATCTTAACTCTATCCCCACTGATTTTAAAAGAGCAGATATCTTCACCAAGCCTTTGGATGAAAAGAAAAATCTATTCTTCCTAAATCAGCTTGGAATGATAAATGGAATGGATTAATTTAATTTCTGTCTGAGTTTGAAGATCTGTTAACAAATAGTTGAATAGAGATCGACGATCTGCGAACTACTCTTGAGCTTTATCGTCGACCTAAGATTGACGACAGCTCTGTTTGAAGTTAAAAATCATCGACCGGAGATAGATGACTTTACTTTAGAAAATAAATCGTCGACCTGAGATCGACGATCTATTTTCCCCTCGTTATTAAGTGGCCGACGATAGTATTTTTCTATAAATCTATCGTCGACCTAAGATCGAAGTTATCTTTATTTTATTATCGGACAGACCTCATCTTTTCGCATTCCAAAAAAAAACCTATATTGAGGTTTCTCTTCGAGCTCTATCCCGTGCTTTCCAATTTCTCTTGCACTTGATCGACTTTCTCTTGAGTTTACAGAAACCTATAGCGATTCCAGCGACTCTTCTTTCAGTAATGAAGTTCGATGTAGTTTTTGATATCAACTTTGTATCATTCAGGCATTGTGATAAGATTTTCCAAGATATTCTTCAGCTTTGTGAAGATCAAGGTCTGAGGAAGATCATGACTTAAAGTATCAAGTTACAAGTAACAGAAATCAAAGAATGGGTCTATACATTGACAATGCCTGATGACTCGTCCATGGTTGGGACCATCTCAAGACAATAGGTTCTTCTTACCCCCAGCAATTATTTCTGAACGGTTTGAGTTAGAAAATGGAGAGAACAGTCAAGAATAGGATAGTTCTGAATATAGAAGTATGCTAGTTAGGATGGGTCATCCTGAGGGAATACCATCCAAGCTACTTATGACGAACTTGTCTATAGGATATAAGTTCTTAACAGATATTGTAGGCAAGGTTCTACTGGGCAAGCAATCCACCCATGATAATATTAACAGGCAGCAGTTTTCAATAATGTCTGCTTTGGTTAATAAGAAATCAGTCAACTGGGCTTTGTTAATTTTTGATTTGATCAAGAGGAAGAACTCCAATAAGGAGGTTTGTTTAGGGAGGATTCTGGAAATCTTCGTCCTGTCTAAGGCTTCAAAATTATTGGTCTATCAGACCATATTTATTAATGCCAATAAGAGGTTGTAATCCTCTTTGTTTGGCAAGTGGGAAAGGTCTATCCCTAGGCCCTTTAGTGCCTCTTTCACCTCCTGGACTTCTAAGGATACAAGAGCTGATACAACTGCTCCTCCACCCCCAAAAGATGTTCCTTCCTTAACTCCTCCATCCACCCTAGTTCCTCCCTCTGATTCAACCTCAGTCCCCTCACCTCCTGCCTCTCCAATCCAGATTCACTCCTCCCCAATCTTGACTCATCAAACTCCTCATTCATCTCCTGTTTCTCCTCATCTGAGGACTTCTCCATCCTCCAACCTTTTATTAACCTCAAATGTTGATTTGCCATCTCACCATACCTCACCTCAACATCATGAATCTCCTCAGTACATTTCATCTCCCATAATCCCTCCATCCATATCTACTCAGATTCCATCTGAGCCCATCCAACAGGATGCTCCCTCATCTTTTCCTGAGTTCCATCATAAAGAACTCTCTCATGCCTTCTCAGTATGTTCCAATTGTGGACATCAAACCCCTTTCACCTCTTCTGAACCTGAACCCCTATATCTAAATTTCTCAGAAATTTCTCAAGACCTTCTGAAATTTATTTCTCCCTCCTTAGAGAAACTAATAGCAAAAGCTATATCTCCTCTCTCTGCCTCAATCAACACTCTCTACTCTAGAGTTGCTGCCCTCTCCTCTATCCCTTTTTCTGGGGGCCTAGCTACAGATTCCTCTGCAGTCAGGCAGGGGTAGATATTCAATGAAGAAGCTCTAGTGCTTTTCTAGCAACAGCAGCAGAAGCAGCAAAAGTAGAAGAATCAGCAGATATGCAGGCAGATGATTATTCAGATGATCAAATGGTTACAAATATTAAAATTATTGATATTGATGATGATATAATGAGCTTAGAAGAAATAGTTCTTCCATAAACTTTGACTGTTGGTTATTGTTGCATTAATCCCACAATAGATATCTTTGGTTTTTTCAATTCCTTCAATACAGTTTTTCTAAATTATCTTCCAGAAATAAAGCCATCCATGGCTATAGTATGTTGTACTCCCTCAATAAATCATGAAGTTGTCAAACAACTAAAGGCAAGTTTTGAAGCTCCTGTAAATATAGAATTGATAGTTAAAGTTCCAGAACCATCAAAACTCCCTTTAGCAGAAAAGATTGATTCTCCTATTTAAAGATCATCTGGGCCATCCTATATTATGGATGTCAGTCACATGCCAAGCCTAGATGAATTGCTTGCTATGGACATTGTACAAGAGAATGCTCAAGATAAAGATCAATCCAATCTTCTCAAACAGCTTGATGCTTTATATGACAATCCTCTAGGTTCTTCAGATGACGATGATGAGGATGAAGATGAGTCTTATGATTCCAGTTTAAAGAATAAAATTTCAAGGAAAAGAAAAGCTACTCCCAATGCTGCTCCTGCACCCAATCCAAAAAATGACACACCATATTATATTTAAAATAATATCCAGCCTTACCCCGGTATACCTCATTGGATGCTGCAATCCAAGAATGAGCAAAAGGCAAGGAAAAAGATTAAAAGGTACTATCCTCCTCATCAAAGGTTTAGGAGAGGTCCTCCTCCTCCTCCAGCAGTCGGAGCCTCTGGTATGGTTGCTCAGAGATCTGCTCCCATTACTAAGACATACCAGAGGAAGAGCAATCCATCCAATCCTCCTCCAGCAGCTGGATCCTCAGGAAAGCCTTCACAAACTCAGAGGCCAGCCTCCTCTCAGTCTCTTAGGCATGTTTCTTCTTACAAACCTAAAGGACAGTTTAGTGAGGCTCCTCCTCCAAAGTCAGTTTACTCTAGTCAAAAGCAGCATAATCTTGTTTCAACTAATTTATAAGCTCAGTCCACTAAGTTCAGGAATCTCTCTCAAAAGATATCTCAGGATGCTAATCCAGATAGACCTCCCTCTCCTCCCGCCGATCCAGAGGCTGATCCCAATTTCAGAATGGCCATGCTAAATGAACTAATTGGATTATCTCAGATAAAGAAAGCCAAAGCAGAAGTCCAAGATTCCTCTCAGTTTACTACTCTGTCATCTTACAGAAAAAAGGAACTTGAACGACTGCATGCCAGCAAGAAAGTGTTAAATCTAGTATAATATATGACACTTCATCCTGAAGCAGCTGTACCTAAAGCAACTCCTCATAAAACACTTAGTGAGCAAGACTTGAAGATGTCAAAAAGGGAAGTAGAAGACCCTTCTAGGAAGATTGCTTTTGCTAAATCCTCTTCTACCCCTCCTCTTACTAATCTGAAAGAAATGACTTAAGAAAATTGATAATCCTCTGATATCAATTGAAAGAAATAGGTTATTCAGATCTACTCTAAAGGGTGGGGGGGGGTGAATAGAGTATAAAAACTTTTTGGCTATTTTTACTTTTATATCAGAGTTAAAATATAAGTGATACCAATAATAAATAAATAAAAGAAAATGGGCAAGCTATTCAATTATCACAGCAAACAGTAAGAGCAAGAAGAAAATGAGAAACCAGAAGACACAAGAAATTTATAGTGGTTCCCCAAATATGGGTACATCCACTCTTCTACCACCCTGGTAGGAATCACTCTCATGTTTTTGATCAGGTGACTGCGACCAAATAATATCTATTTGCAGGGAGATATTGCAACCCTTCTAACTTTTGATCAAGTGACAGAAAACCACTAAAGTCTTTTGATCAGGAGACCTCACAACACAAAATTACTTTTGAAGGGAGTAAGAACCCTGTATACAATGGGGGAAAGTAAAAGTTGAGTTGTCTTCTCTGTTATCAAACAATTGAGAGAAGACTTGAGAGTGATCCTGATGATGTCAAGGCTTGTCATGTGATCTTGAATGATTCAGGAATCCAAAGCCTTGCTTAGGGTGTAGGTTTTGATTTCTAGAAAGCTTAAACTGATTGTGATGAATGTCTCTTCTTGCTTCCTGAAAGAACACTTGTGTGTATTGCAGGCGCAGCATGGAATGCGGGGCGACTTGGGAGACACGGGACGCAGATGGGATGGAGTTTTTGTGCGAATTCGCCCATGTTTCTTTCCAGCACGTACGACGGTCAGCTAACCGTGCTGCGGATTTTTGCTCTAAATTAGTGTTTTCTTCTACTTTTTTTGGACGGATGATTTGAGGTTCCACCCAGACTTCCTTGAGCTTGTTCAGGAAGATCTGCGTGGTATCCTCCCTGCTTTATTTCCTTTGTACTTTTTCCTTCTTTTATTCTATGCGATATGCAAGTTTAAAGGAAGAACACTTGTGTGAAGAACTGAAAACTATTCTTCTTTTTCTGTCTTGTGTTCTCTGTGTGAATGTCAATCTCCCTTTTTTGTCTCTACTATGTGTCTCTGTATTTTCTCTCTTGATTCACTGTGTATCATTCCTTTGAATAATCCAATCTAAATTCGAACTGGCACACCTTGATTGACTGCCGAAATCATGGGAACTTGTGCAATGGCTATAAGGGAATTAAATTCATTTCCATAACTGTCCCATGAATAGCTATATAATAACTCTGTGAATACCAGTAATTAATGCTTGCCAAGGAACGACTATATTCAGAGAATATATGCATCAATTAATTAGAGTCATATAAGCAATAAAATATTTAGTCAATAAAGGAAAATAATAACTGTAAAGAATAATGGTTGATCTTGCAGTTATCGTCGATCTGGTCCTGTGATCGTCGAACTCAAACATCCTCTATCGTTGAGCTGAGCCCTATGATTGTTGAACTGAAATTCTTCTTTCCAAATAGGGCATCAAGATCGTCGAACTGAGATGGTTGATCGTCGATCTCAATCCTGAAAGAAGATCATAGATCGTCGATCTCAGCATTAAGAGATTAACTCTAAGATCGTCGAACGTAGAATGAAGATCGTCGAGCTCTTTTCACTTAGTCAATTTCTTGCCTTGTTCAGTCCGTGCTATCTTCTAAGTCTCTACTATCTTGATCTTGTCTCACTGAGTTGTTGACCTAACTAACACCTAAGACACTAGACTAGACCCAGGCTATACAAAGTGGGTCTGATTCAGCCTATATTAGTGAACCTAGCCCAAATCCAAACTAGGGGTCCAACAATCTCCCCCTATTTGGGTGAGGTCACTAAAAAAATGAATACAACATCAAATCTAAGCAAACATATCTGTCATGAATATAAAAAGAATTCAACAGATATTTATAGAAAGAGATATAAACACAAAATGAAAGAGTTCTAAGACTTGTCAGGAGCTAGCTTAGAAAATTCAAATTTTCTTTTAGGATCTGCTGCTTGCTATCTTGACATCTTTAAGTTAGCTTCACAGAGAACCTTTAGAGATGCTGCTCTGGGAACAACTTCCTCCGGGTGAACCTGCATGTAAGCATTAGCATCAAAAATATTATTATCTACAACAAATTTTTCAAGCTCTTTCTCCCTATATTTAGACATTGTTGAATAATGAGAAGGGTCAGCTCCTTCTTCTCTAGCTTATTTATTTGGGAGAGAGCAATCAGTTCATAAAACCTAGCCATCTTGAAATTTGGATCTAGCTCAGGTTCATACTGTTATGTATCTTCTTTTGAATCAAGAGAAATCTCTTGATGTTTCTTGTGCTTAATTGATTGTTCTTGAAACTTTGTTTATGTTGCTAATTGCTGGGACTGACTGTCATGAAGGTTAGGAGGAGGTCTGACTTCACATAACTTTCAAAAAATTTGGAATTTTCTTGCTGAAATCTGAACTGTCTTCTTTGTCAGCCTAATCTTGTTGTCTACCTCTCCCTCTTGAATAACCCCTAGAGTAAGATCTGGATGGTCTACTGTAAGAATGAGGGGTATAAGATCTCTACTACTAGGAGGAGGTAGCAGTTCTAGAAGCAACATTTTCAATAGCACTTGCTGAAGGAGTAGGAGGAGCAGGTGGATCATTCCTGAAAACTTATACAGGAGAGGAATCAGTCTTTCTCCTTTTCTTTTGAGCCTTCAACTCATTCTTAGAAAATTTCATCCAGTGATGAGATGTTGGAGTGAGAGTAATGTTGTGCCTGATAAAGTAAGGGATGTCATCTTAAGGATTAGACTTTGGCACTACCTTCACTGGAGCTTTCCTCTTCTCGGACATTTTCTTCTTTTTACTGTCATCTGAATCTGAATCCTCAGCTTGATCATCATCAAAAGATCCTTGGGGATTATCATACATAGAATCAATCTCTGCAATTACTTCTTTTGGAACTGAAACTGAAAGTTCTTTAGTTATATCAACAACCATAACTTCATCCAAGTCTTGGACTGGAGAAGTAGAATAGACATAGGTTAGAGGAGAGAATGCCTTGGGCTCTGAAATCTCAACCTCATCCATGATGATAGGCTCAGCCTATGGAGCTGCAGAAAGCTCAGGCAGTAGAGTTGAAAAGCAATAGAGAAACTGTTGCAAAATATTTATGCTCACTAGAGCAGTACAATACCCAATATCTGTACAATACTGAGGTGTAACAAATGAAAGAATTGAGCTAAAAGAAAGATCAAAAAAATCTTGGATAGCAAACAATTCCCCTGAACGATGGATAGTATGTCCAACAAAAAGAACCTCTACTTCCAAAGAGTCAAAAAGATCATCTGTCAAAAATGTCTTAAGCTCTGCATCTATCAAAACTATATCTACAACTGACTAAACTATAGCTGCCTCTACTGCTACAACTATTGGAGGAGGGGTAACTTCTTCACTGGACATCTCCCCCTGCCTGGTAGCAGTAATGTCTGCTGTCAGGCCCCTAGATGAAGAAGGGCCAGAGATAGAGGTAATAATGGAATTGATGGAATCTAGGATAGGTGCAATGGCATCCTCTATAATAGTTTTGATGGTAGGGTTAAGAAGAGCAATGAGAGCAGATGGGTCAGAAGATGTGGATGGTAGAGAAGAAGTGGATTGTCCACATGCTGTATATATGGTGGAAGTGGTAAGGGGAATGGATAATTCAGGGATATCCATGGGTTCTAGATGAGGGGAAGGTTCATGAGATGGTAAATTAGGTGGATAATGATAAGGAGATGGAGTTGCTGAAGGAATGTTAAGATCAAAGGTGGGTGAGGTTTGGATAGAAATGGTAGTTGAAGGGATTTGCTCTAGATATGTTGGTGGTGGAGATAATGGAGGAGGAGATGGAGGAGGGCTTGGAGGTGGAGTTGGTATATGTTGTAGTGGAGAAGGTGGTCTAACTGTAGATGGAGGTGGAGGAGGAGGAATCTTTGGTTCATCTTACCTAGGGTGAGGAGCAACTGAAATTGTCCTTGTGTCCTCAGATGCCCTGTGGGAGAATGGAGCCCTGGAGGGTCTGGAGATGGTCCTCTCCCACATTCCAAAAAGAGCTGGGGTCAGCCTCTTGGAAGCATTTATAAAGACTGTTGGGGATATCAACAATTCAGGGCATTTTTTATTGAGAAAAATCCGTAGAAGTCTGCCAAGAGAGAACTCTCTCTTATTTGTTTTCTTCTTTATCAACTCAAACAAAATTGAAGCCCAATTCAATGCCTTCTGATTTACCAAGGCACTCATCAAAAGAAACTGATGCCTGGAAAAGTTCTCATGGGCAATGTGTGTAACACCTCTACCCGTCAAGAAGAATATAATAGAGGGTCCGGTCGGGGCCCCACACCATATTCCACAAATAGGCGGAGACGCTACGAAATAATATCATAACCACGCATCCTAACACAGAGCATTCTAGCGGAAGTTTCACGGTTGAATCTTTGAACTCAATATACAATAATTGTTCACTAAAACATAGGAATGTATACAAACATTACAAGAGTCTGGCCTTAAGGCCTTACATTATTTCTCTGAACAAGAGTGTGGATTACAGACATCGGCACGCAGGCCGGCCACACATGAACAAAAAGAAACAACAATGCCTTCGAGGGCAGCAACGCAGCTTGGGCTTCAGCACGCTATGTCCCGCTCAGACCAGCACCTCCCGTACCTGTAAGAACCAATCCACCAAACGGTGGTAAACAGGGCAACGGTCAGCATTCAGCTGACCAATTATAACGACCCTGCCCCTGGCACGGGGCTGCGGAATTCCTTCCCTGCATAGCAATTCAGTGTATGTATAATAAGCCACCCAAGACGTGCACGAACGCACCGTCAATACATATCACAAACGTCAGCACGACGGCCCGACGCTCCGTGCACTCAGGGCACATTATCGGTGTTCCGTAGTTCCACGTCCACACCACCGTTCAGAGGTCCCAGACATAACGGTCCAATATGAGCATTCTAGTCTGATTGGCACACAGGCCGTCGACTCTCGCTATGTGATCCTAACAGGGTCTTAAGCACCCAAGGTTAGACAACCATAACGTGGGTACAGATCCACCTTGCCCGTTGCTCAAATCGTCAGACTCAAGCCTGGACTGATGCGGGTACAGCTTCACCTTGCCCGTTCCACCACCAAGGCATTTGCCTAGTTGCAGCCCAACAGCTCAACCTCACACAAAGTAGCAACTCACGTCCACAAGAGAGTCCAACTCTCATAATTTCCTGGAATTCCTCCAGTACTTTGCCTACAAGCAATAATCACGGAGTCTTCTCCGATATGAAAACAAGCATCACCAATCAAGACCATGTCCAGATGGGCTTCACACAGCATGCCTAGATCCATACTCTAATTCCGGACTCTAACAAGGGGGACTACACATATCTACCACAAGGGATGCCACAACCCACCGCACACTCGCGGGGAAGGGTTTTCCCTATGCAATGTAGGAATTAAGGACTTCACATGTCCAAGCAGGAAATCGTTACCCTAGGAATTCGCTTCGGAGCCATGGAGAGAAATTGAGACGGATGAAAGCCTTCGCAGTAGCATTGCCTTCGCAAATCCGAACTCGGCTCGCGATTTAGACCACCGTAGCACCACCGGCAGCCGGATTCCACTTCTTCTTCCTCACCTTGCTCTCACCTCTCTCTTAAAGCTAGAAAGAGAAGATGAACTTGGAAATGAGCCTTTCCTCCTCCTTTCCCGGCCTTATCAGCCCAGGAATGAGCCCCAGCCACTGGATCTTCTTTAAGGAAAAATGAACGGCCAAGATCTGCCCAAAATACTTATTCTTTTGGCCGACACGGCCTGTGACACGCCCGTGTCACAGGCCGTGTACCCTTAAGCGGCACACACGGCACTCGCACCGATTGAAAATTACCAGAATACGGGCATCGACACGCCCGTGTCGAACCTGACATGCCCGTGTCAGTCATGTGACACGCCTGTGTCACCCCTGTTACACGGTACTCAACGAGCGCTAAAACCAGTCAGAGCAGTACACGGTTAGGCACACACCCTCGGACACGCCCCTGTCAAATATGACATGGCCGTTTGCAAGGCTTGGTTCCGGGCCGTGTACATTTCTGACTCTATCCAGCAATTTCTTGAGTGACACGCCCTGGGACATGCCCGTGTCGAAGGCCGTGTCCCAGGCTCGACTATCGTCGACCTCCGATCGTCGACTATCCTGAACATGCCCTAGGACACGCCCGTGTCCCAGGCCGTGTACCCCCGACACGCTCTGGGACACGCCCGTGTCCCAGGCCGTGTTAAGCAACCTGCACCTCAAATCCAATTTTGAGCTTTTTGGGGTGTTACAATCCTCCCCTCCTTAATAAAATTTCTTCCCGAAATTTGAAGACAGTAGGGAGAAAATAACAAAACATTTATATGTTTTTATTACATATATAACGAGCAAACAAGTTACGAAAATAACTCGGGAAACTCGGCTTGCATGGTCTGCTCGCGCTCCCATGTTAGCTCTTCTCGGCCACAATTGTCCCATCGGACTTTGACCATCCCTATCACTTTGTTCCGCAACTGTTTCTCGGCTCGATCCTCGATCCGTATAGGCTTCACCTTTGTCGTTAGCCCATACTCAACCGGCACTCGATCATTGTCAATTACTTGAGCTGGATCCTTGATTGCTTTGCGTAGCACCTAGATGTGAAACACATCATGCAATCCACTCAATTCTGATGAAAGAGTTAGCCGATAGGCAGCTTCCCCAACTCGCTCCACCACTTCAAATGGACTAAGGTATCGCGGACATAGCTTTTTCAACCGCCGAATCTGAGATACACCTTTGAAGGGCTTAATCTTTAAATAGACCCAGTCACCCACCGTGAACTCCACGTTCCGGTGCTTCGCATTGTAATACTTGGCTTGCCGATCCTGGGCTATTAGGAGCCTCTCTCGAATAGAGCGTATTGTTGAGGTAGCATCCTCGACTTCCTTTTTGCCTAAAAGTTTAGTCTCGCCAGTTTCTGCCCAAGCTAGCGGTGTACGAAACTTACGACCATACAGCGCTTCAAATGGGGCCATGCCTATACTCGCTTGATGGCTATTATTATAGGCAAACTTCACCATAACAAGATTCTCTTCCCAATTCTTACCGAAGTCCAGGGCACACATACGGAGCATATCCTCCATCGTTCTGTTGGTTCGTTCAGTTTGGCCATCCATTTGCGGGTGAAAGGCCGTACTGAATGCTAACTTCATGCCCAACATCTGATGAACTAAATCCAATCCTTCAAGGTAAAGCGCCCATCTCGGTCACTTACGATGCTCCGGGGAACATCGTGCAATCGAACAATCTGCTCCACATAGAGCTTTGCCAACGTTTCCACTAAATCGTCCCGCTTGTTCGGTATAAAGTGAGCCACCTTTGTCAACCGGTCTACAATCACCCAGATTGAGTCATGGCCACGCTGAGATCTCGGCAATCCATGCACGAAATCCATAGAAATATCCTCAAACTTCCATTGCGGAACCGGCAATGACTTCAGGAAACCACTCGCCCGTTGACATTCTGCCTTTACCAAAGCACAAGTACGACATTTAGCCACATACGCGGCTATGTCCTTCTTTAAACCAGGCCACCAGAATATTTTCTTCATGTCCTTGTACATTTTTGTGCTCCCAGGGTGAATTGAGTACTTTGTAAAGTGTGCTTCATATAGCAATTCTTCGCGCAATTTACCCGCACTAGGGACGCACAATCGGCCATCTTTCCGTAATAAACCGTCATCCCAGGAGAATTGATCACCAGACCCCTCCTTTGCATAGCTTTGGAGACTTTCATCCAACTCCGTTGCCCGCCGAACCCTGTCAGAAAGGTCATATTGAACCTCCAACCAGTTCACGCATGCAATAGTCGAAGAATCTCTTTCCACACAAGATATCTCCAAAGCTTCCAACTCCTGGATTAACCGCTCATCATGTATCCGCAACCAATTTGCCCGCACCGGAGTCCGACGACTCAAGACATCAGCGACCACATTTCCCTTTCCGGGAACATAGTGAATGTCGAAGGTATAATCCCCAACGAACTCCATCCACCTCCTTTGTCGCATATTCAACTCCTTTTGCTCGAGCAGATACTTTAAGCTTTTATGATCTGTATAAATATCCACCTTCACGCCATAAAGATAATGCCGCCACAACTTTAGCGCAAAGATCACCGATGCCAACTCCAAGTCATGGACAGGGTAATTACGCTCATGCACTTTCAATTGACGTGAGCCATAGGCGATCACCTTGCCAAACTGCAGGAGAACGCAGCCTAAGCCGCTTCCTGACGCATCGCTGTATATTTCAAATCCATCTGTACCACATGGCGACGTCAACATAGGCGCCGTGGTCAAACGACTCTTCAGCTCATCAAAAGCTCGTGCGCACTCCTGCGTCCAAACGAACTTCTGATCCTTTCTCGTCAACGTAGTCAGAGGCAAAGCAATCCGGGAGAAGTTCTCCACGAACCGTCTATAGTAGCCCGCCAGTCCAAGGAAACTCGTGACCTTGGCCACCGAAGACAACACTGGCCAATCACGAATGGCACTTATCTTAGCCGGATCCACCGCTATGCCCTCTCCACTTACCACATGGCCTAGAAAAGCCACCGACGAGAGCCAGAACTCACACTTAGAGAACTTGGCATACAGCTTATTCCTTCGCAAGGTATGCAATACTAATCGCAAGTGGTTTGCATGATGTTCTTCCGATTGTGAATATACAAGGATAACATCAATAAACACAATCACAAACAGATCCAGGTATTCGCGGAACGTTCGATACATGAGATCCATGAAGACCGAAGGCGCATTACATAAGCCGAACGGCATCACTGTGAACTCATAATGACCATAGCGTGTGTCAAACGCTGTCTTGGGAACGTCACTATCCCTAATCCGCAACTTGTAATACCCGGACTTCAAATCCAACTTCGAATAGACAGTTGAGCCTGCTAGCTGATCAAACAAGTCATCGATCCGTGGAATTGGATACTTGTTTTTCTCCGTCATCTTGTTCAGTTCGCGATAATCAATACATAGTCGCAAACCACCGTCTTTCTTTTTCACAAAAAGAACAGGCATGCTCCAAGGTGACATACTTGGGCGTACGTATCCCTGCTCCAACAACTCTTGCAACTGAACTTTCAGTTCGGCCATTTCTTTTGGCGCTACCCGATACGGCGAACCGGCCACAGGTTTCGCACCTGGCACCAGCTCGATAGCGAAGTCGATTTCCCTTTGGGGAGGTAACCCCGGAAGGTCCTTTGGAAACACATCAGCATATTCCGACACAATCGACACTTCACTCATACTGGCCTTCGGCTCCACCGCCTCTATGAGTGTGAAGAACAACTCCACACCCTTCCGAACTGCCTTAACAACTTGGAGAGCGGATAACAACATCCCACTCATCCCTTACATACCAATGAACTTGGTCTCTTGTTCGGTATTTTGCCCAAGTGTGACCTATTTTGAAGTGCAATCTATACAGGCACGCTGCTCTGAAAGCCAGTCCATACCAAAGATTATATCAAACTCTTTGATCGGCAATACTAATGTTTCCACCTTGAACTCCCGACTTCCTATCTTGACCTCAAGACCGCAAGATCAATCCGCGCACATCAAACATCCGTTAGGCAACAACACCTTTACACTGTCTGTCGTGGTCCGGATAGGCACCCCGACACGAAAGACAAAGTCCTCAGACAGAAATGAATGTGAAGCACCTGTGTCGAACAGTGCTCGTGCCGGATACTCTCGTATAAGGACAAATCCTATAACATTACAATTAAAACAAGCACAGCACATCAAAAACAAGAACATTAAAACCTACGCGCACCTGTGACGACATCCGCCTGCTTAATGGCCTCCTGTTGTCCAAGGTTGAAGACCCTGGGCTACGCATGCGAGGCAGAAGACTCCACCACAGTCTTCCCCTTCTCTGCATAAGACGCTCCCGTCTTGTTATCACCCTTTAGAGGACCAAATCGACATTCACGTGCGAAGTGTCCAACCTTCCCGCACGTAAAACAAGCACGAGATCCATACCCAGATGTATCCATCACAGTCGCAGAAGGAGCTTGTCCAGAAGGCTTAGACTTCTTATTCCATCTCTTTCGGTAGCCAAACTTTTGCGGACGCGGCGGCTTAAACTCTGGCTTTGCCACAGCCAAGTTGCCCTTTGATTGCCCCCGTTTCATGTCCAGCTCCAAAGAACGAGCCGTACAGACTAAGGCTTGGAATCCCTGACTCACAGAACTCGAGAGCAAATACCGCAGCTCATCTCGCAGTCCCGCATAAAACCGACTAGTCTTACGCTCTTCTTCGGCGAAGATCGTGCCCGCATATCTTCCCAAATGGGTGAACTCACGCAGGTAGTCATCCACACTTCGATCTCCCTATGCTAACCGTTGAAATTCCATTTCCATCGATATTCTTTGCTGTATCGGCAGATGTTATGCTAAGAACAATCGAGAAAATTCTTCCATTGTAACCTCTGCCAATTGCCTGCCGGCCAAGTGATGCATTTCAATCTCATCCCACCACAATCGCGCATCTCCTTCCAGTAGGAAAGTGGCTAACATGACTTTCTGTTCCTCCTCAACCTTGATAGCTCTCATAATCCTCTTGATTCTTGCAAGCCAATCCTCTGCTTGGGCCGGTGTACCCGCCCCATGAAACTGCGGAGGGTTGAAGCTCAAGAATTGCTTCCATTGTTGATCTGCTACCTGCGGATCAACTTCGGCTTCTACCGGTTCTTGCCGTACACCAGCTTGCATTGGCACCACTGCAGGACATGCCTGCCCAGCCTGCTGAGCATTCATCACAGCAAGTACCGTTTCCGTGATGAGACGGACTATTTCAGCGGATGGAGGAGTTGTGGGCACCTCGGCTGGTGCCGCACTCTCAACAAAACGTTGTGGTTCAGATTGACCCGCAACACTTCTGGTCACCTATATGTGTAAAATACACCGGTTAACGACCAATGAAAACAGCAACCATACAAAAAGAATACACAAGTTCAACAAATAAGTGTATTTGCATTCCTAAGTGGACGATCTTGAGTTCAAATTAAGTGTTATAACGACGGTACTGACACGTGCGCGCCACCTCTCAAAAGAATTCGTCCGCGAATTCGGAAGAGATCGACCAACAAGCTGATACCAAATTGTAACACCTCTACCCGTCAAGAAGAATATAATAGAGTGTCCGGCCGGGGCCCCACACCATATTCCACAAACAGGCGGAGACGCTACGAAATAATATCATAACCACGCATCCTAACACAGAGCATTCTAGCGGAAGTTTCACGGTTGAATCTTTGAACTCAATATACAATAATTGTCCACTAAAACATAGGAATGTATACAAACATTACAAGAGTCTGGCCTTACGACCTTACATTATTTCTCTGAACAAGAGTGTGGATTACAGACATCGGTACGCAGGCCGGCCACACATGAACAAAAAGAAACAACAATGCTTTCGAGGGCAGCAACGCAGCTTGGGCTTCAGCCCGCTATGTCCCGCTCGGACCAGCACCTCCAGTACCTGTAAGAACCAATCCACCAAACGCTGGTAAACAGGGCAACAGTCAGCATTCAGCTGACCAATTATAGTGACCCTGCCCCTGGCACGGGGTAGCGGAATTCCTTCCCTGCATAGCAATTCAGTGTATATATAATAAGCCACCCAAGACGTGCACGAACGCACCGTCAATACATATCACAAACGTCGGCACGACGACCCGATGCTCCGTGCACTCAGGGCACATTATCGGTGTTCCGTAGTTCCACGGACACACCACCGTTCAGAGGTCCCAGACATAACGGTCCAATATGAGCATTCTAGTCTGATCGGCACACAGGCCGTCGACTCTCGCTATGTGATCCTAACAGGGTCTTAAGCACCCAAGGTTAGACAACCATAATGCGGGTACAGATCCACCTTGCCCGTTGCTCAAATCGTCTGACTCAAGCCTGGACTGACGGGGGTACAGCTTCACCTTGCCCGTTCCACCACCAAGGCATTTGCCTAGTTGCAGCCCAACGGCTCAACCTCACACAAAGTAGCAACTCACGGCCACAAGAGAGTCCAACTCTCATAATTTCCTGGACTTCCTCCAGTACTTTGCCTACAAGCAATAATCACGGAGTCTTCTCCGATATGCAAACAAGCATCACCAATCCAGACCATGTCCAGATGGGCTTCACCCAGCATGCCTAGATCCGTACTCCAATTCCGTACTCTAACAAGGGGGACTTCACATATCTACCCCAAGGGATGCCATAACCCATCGCACACTCGCGGGGAAGGGTTTTCCCTATGCAATGCAGGAATTAAGGACTTCACATGTCCAAGCAGGAAATTATTACCCTAGGAATTCGCTTCGGAGCCATGGAGAGAAATTGAGACGGATGAAAGCCTTCGCAGCAGCGTTGCCTTCGCAAATCCGAACTCGGCTCGCGATTTGGACCACCGTAGCACCACCGGCAGCCGGATTCCACTTCTTCTTCCTCACCTTGCTCTCACCTCTCTCTTAAATCTAGAAAGAGAAGATGAACTTGGAAATGATCCTTTCCTCCTCCTTTCCCGGCCTTATCAGCCCAGGAATGAGCCCCAGCCACTGGATCTTCTTTAAGGAAAAATGAACGGCCAAGATCTGCCCAAAATACTTATTCTTTTGGCCGACACGGCCTGTGACACGCCCGTGTCATAGGCCGTGTACCCTTAAGCGGCACACGCGGCACTCGCACCGATTGAAAATTACCAGAACACGGGCATCGACACGCCCGTGTCGAACCTGACACGCCCGTGTCAGTCATGTGACACGCCCGTGTCACCCCTGTTACACGGTACTCAACGAGCGCTAAAACTAATCAGAGCAGTACACGGTTAGGCACACGCCCTCGGACACGCCCGTGTCAAATCTGACACGGCCATGTGCAAGGCTTGGTTCCGGGCCGTGTACATTTCTGACTCGATCCGGCAATTTCTTGAGTGACACGCCCTGGGACACACCCGTGTCGAAGGCCGTGTCCCAGGCTCGACTATCGTCGACCTCCGATCGTCGACTATCCTGAACACGCCCTGGGACACGCCCGTGTCTCAGGCCGTGTACCCCCGACACGCCCTGGGACACGCCCGTGTCCCAGGCCGTATTAAGCAACCTGCACCTCAAATCCAATTTTGAGCTTTTTGGGGTGTTACAATGTGCTTCCCAAGCAACACTTTTCACACAATATCTGCCAAGAACTTGTATTGAGGCAACAAGTTCTTCTTCAGAAGCTTTCTAGGGTTTTCATCAGCATGACCCATTCTGCAAAGCATGGAAGCAAACTCTTCCTTATCCATTTCAATATCATCTTCACAATTAACGAAACAAAAAATGTCAGTAAGAACGACAGGGGTTAGACTTTCCTCATGTTCAGAAATGGTTCCAACCAACGACTATCCATCTGGGGATGATGATGTATAAGCCCATTCCTTAATTTCTGTTACTGGCAACTTCATCCTTATCGTCATCAACTTCTGTAACATTGGCTCATCAAATAACTTCAACATATCCTGAAAAATTTGGTCATAGTGCTTGAATGATTCAAGATCAATGTCGAAGCCAGAATCGAACTTCATGCTTGACAGAATCGCCACTGTGATTGCCATTTGAGAGTTCTTGCAAAGAAAACAAAGATCAAGTGCAGAAGGGAAATCGAAAGCATGGGTCTCTTTCCGTCTAAACCCTAGATTATAAGGTTTAAGTCGAAGAGACAGAATTAGTTGGGCAAATTAACTAACACAACGACTTCAAATCTGTGGTTTGCGAAATATTTTAAAATAAAATGAGTTCAATAACCGCAAATTGAAGAGAAAGAATAAATCATCAATCTCAGATCGATGATTAATTCTCTGAACCAAAAATCATCAATCTTCGTTCGACGACAATTGTTTCACTTAGAAGTGATCGTCGATCTCAGTTCGACGATCAACTTCACGAGACGCTAGCAGATCATCGATCTCCATTTGACGATCTGTCAACAAATCGTCGATCTCAGACAGAAAGTCAAATAATCTCATCTCCATTAATCATACCTAGCAAATTCATAAAGACTAGATGTTTCTTTTCATCCAATGGTTTGGTGAAAATATCTGCCCTTTGAAAATCAGTAGGGATGAAGGTGAGGTTAATTTTCTTTTTGTCCACGCACTCACTAATGAAATGATGTCTTACATCTATATGCTTTGTCCAAGAATTATGGACTGGATTATGTGCTATAGAAATAGCACTAGTACTATCACAAAATATAGTTGAATTATTTAAGTTGTATCCATCATTCTAGAGTTGATTTTGTATCAATAGCATCTGGGAACAACAACTACCAGCTATTATATATTCAGCTTCTACTGTTTATGTAGACATAGATGTCTGTTTTTTACAAAACCAAGAGACAAGTCTAGCACCAAGGAACTGGCATGTTCCTGATGTGCTTTTCTTGTCAACTCTACATCCAGCAAAATCAGCATCTGAGTATCTAATTAACTCAAATTCTGATTCAGTTGGATACACGAGTCCTAGATTTCGGCAACTCTTTATATATCTCAAAATTCTTTTTAATAAAACTAGGTGAGATTCTTTAGGGTTCACCTAAAACCTAGCACAAAGACATGTAGCAAACATTATATCAAGAATACTTGTTGTGAGATATAGAAGGGACCCAACAATGGCCCTATATAATTTCTGATCAACTGGTTTCCCATGCTCATCAAAATTAATCACAGCATTTGTAGCCATGGGTGTTTTATTAGCTGAGGCATCAACCATCCCAAACCTTTAAAACATCTCTTTAGCATACTTAGATTGGGATTGGAAAATGCCATCAGGTGCCTGATTCACTTGGAGACCAAGGAAGTAGGAGAGCTCACCCATACTATGTAAGACCCCCCTTTTTTTTCTTTTTTGAACACCGGGGTCTTAGGCCCAGAATCGCCGCTTTGCGGCGACACCTTCACGCGCTGAAGGGTCATCACCACAAAGCGCCGATTCTGCCGGCCAATTCGATCACAGAAAGGTAGCACAGTTGAGCAAACACAAAATGTAGTAAAACTCTAGCCATAAAATCCACAATAAAAATCACATCAGAGTAATAAAATCTCCATGAAGGGAGAGTCCACAGAGTATAAATGTACTGAAATAAGGGCTTAAGCCGATACATCAAATCCTCACTACATAGCCACTAAAGCGAAAACAAAATAAAACACTACTAGAATCAGGGACTAATAGTCCCAGCTGTCTCAACTCCTGAGCTAGACTGCCCTGTCTCCAAACGGGCCGACCTCTGGGGCTGCTCCTCCATGCTGGGCTCCACGATCCCCTAAATGATGTGGTCCGAAAACCGTTAGTCTATAAGACTAAGTCCTATCATCCCCCGCCCCTTCCCCCATGGACCCTAGGCACCGTGCAGAGAGGACGAGAGGGGAGGACTTGAAGGTGGAGAGTAATCAAATAAAGGTGGCAACGGACCTATACTAGCAATTTTATAATACTTGTGGAAGTAAAGTAAAGTATGGAAAAATAACCTTAACTTACGTGCGGAAATACATAAGCCAAGGGATCTTCTGTAGGGCTCCCATCGTTTAAAGAGTCTCATACCAATTTATACGTTGGGGTGTCGGTTATTAACAGCAATATATATATAAGGAATTTGACCTTAATTTATAAACTTGCCCACACAATCTTATAGACCAAGGGGTCGTTTTGCAAGTCCTAATGTATAAGCATCTCATTCCACTTATACCTTAGGTGTCAGGGGTTGAATGAATCGATTATTCAATGACATGCTAGTGGGTATGATGGAACATGCAAGTGCAACACACACACCCGACTCTGTGCACACAGACCTTTAGTTCCCGCTTTCGGAGTCGTTACCTCCCAAGATACCTCCGTAGTGGCAGACGAAATCATTGGGTTGGGCCTCGCCCACCTTTAAACCAGTAAAGCACTACCGGTTAGACCTATCGTACGCCTCAATGCTTGGTGCACGAAGCGGACTCCTGCGTACTCTTGCCGGCTGGCGCACCGAACTTCTGTTGGCGAAGTGCTAACCACACTTGCCGAGTCACCGTATTGGCGTCGGTGCATCGACCTTCCAATACAGAAGACCGACCACCTTTATTTTCTTTCCTTTTATGCACATGCAAATTTAACGTATCAAACCAATCGAGCCAAAGCTCCCCAAACCATTCCGTCCATTTCTTAACTAATCGAGCCGAAGCTCCCCGGACCAAACTGTCCGTCTCAAAACTAACCGAGCCCAGTCTCCCAATAATCTTCCTATGCTAACAGTGGTTGTGAAATGTGAGATCCTAATTACTAGGTTACTCTTTTCAGTTTGTTAATACAGTTTACGTTAACCCAGGACTGCCCCCGGTATTCCCTGTGAAGGGCTCTCAAAGGGCACTAGGAACTATGATGGTAGGTGAAGCCCATCGTTCCCTTTCGCAAGGAACTTATTGTTATTGGTTGATTCCCCATACCCATTATCTTCTCTTTTTACGATAGACTAACCTAGTGTTATTTTTAACCTTCCTCTCTTCGGGAAAGACGATCTTTCGTCAAACCCGAGCACCTCTACACTCTAGCCAAACCACTTCTTACTACCCCTCCCATACTTCTATGGTAAAATCATTCACATCTATCCGACCCAGCAAAATGACTAACTCCAATAATTATCCCAAATCATATCCTATTGCAACTTTAATGATTTACTAAGTGAAGACCAACCTAGACTATACGTCGAACCGGATAGGAGATAATTTAAATAATCATGCAAATGCCCTAAATTATTTTCTTGAGACTTATCATGACAAAAATAGACAAAATCCAGAAGATTCTAATTTTCCTAATTATTCTGATATTTAATTAATTTTCTTAAGGGTTCCAAGTGCTACTAGTTTAACATAAAGTGCACTTTTTAATTTGAATAAAGCTTCATAAAATCATGATAAATTCAAAACAACAATTTATCAATAAATCCAAGATATAACAATTTTACCAGTACTTTAATGACTCTAATTTAATTTTGAGAATAAATCCTTTTTCCTTTCATTAATGAAGTAAGTGCGGTAAATAATCATCCAAAAATTTTTTATTAACCTTCTAGAATAGATACTGTCCTAAAAACATCAATGGCCAAATTTCATAATTCTTCAATGGGAATTGAGCTCTAGAATAAATAATTACTAAAATCTCAAAAAGCTATGTTTGTAAAGCAAGTATTGTAAATGTTCTCCTAAAAATCATGAATAAAATCCTACAACTAAATATTGATCTGGAAACATCAGTGGCTAGGTTTCAAAATTTTACAGTAGGTAATTTGCTCTAAATGATTTATTGACCATAATTGCCCTTTTGGAACTTGTGAAGGAAGTACTAAATATAATCAACTACAAATTGGTAAAAAAAAATTAAGGCCCTGTTCGTTTCGCAGGTTTTGATACGCGGACTTAAATGAAAACTAAAAATCATGTTCGTTTAGATTTTAAACCCAGTTTTTGGTTTTATAATCAAAGTGATAAAAACTCACTATCCTAAAACTTACCTCCATAGGTCGGTTTTCAGCCCGTCGCTGTTTTCTTCCTCTCTCCCGATCGATCTGCTTCCTCCTCTCCTAGCCTCCTCGCCAGTGCCACCAGCGCTTCATCTCCCAGCCTCCTCGTGATGCCAGGGCCTCCTCTCCCACGTCGTCGCTCTAGATGCCGGAGCAGATGCCGCTGTCCTCGTGACAACAAAAATCACGCCTCCAAAGAACGCCTCCTCTACTTCATCCTCCGTTGAGCATATCGCCTTCTCACACCCTTTTTTCACTGAAGCTGGGCTGAAAAATGTGGTTTTAAGAGTCAACACCGACAGCCACTCCAATCACTCTCATCAATTCCATCTACAGGTCGCTTGAAGCACCCACCTCTATTTTTATTTGCTATGGCTCCTATTAATAATTACATTATAAAGATTTCTTTTTCTATAGATATTTTCATAAATACGTATTAAATGCATATGCACACTTACTTGGGAACTCCTCAGTTTTTGCCGTCGTAGTTTACTAAATTACATTTTTTGTATTTTAATTTATAACCCATTCTAAAAAAGCGATTATGACATAATTATTTCAGAATTTGTTCTAGGCTTGTTTGGTATAGCGGTGGTTATCGTAAAAGCATGGGTTAAACCGTCATTCGTTAACGACCCCCTACAAACTTCATCGGTTTAAACATAAAGTGGATGAAATTTCGTAGGTGTGCGTTAATAAATGACAATTTGACCCTCATATATCGTCGTTATCGCCGTGGGGTACTTCCATTCCAAACTCAAGTTTAACAATTCAAAAATCTTGCTACAGACGAACAAAAAATTTGGCATTTATCAATTTCTAGGACTGAAAACCTTCCTGCATAGAATTGGTTTTGACAGAAAACTAAAACCTTCCAGTTTTTAGTTTTCAAACAAAACCAATTCCTGCGAAACAAAACCTGCGAAACGAACGGGGCCTAAGGGATATTCATTTAGACCTAAATCATCTGCTAGCCAAGTTTCATAAGATTCAAATGAACAGAGTAATCAAAATACTAAAAACACCAGTTTGGGCAAATTGATACCTAACAAATAAAGTACTAGAAGTATAACCCATCTACCAAAACTAAAACTTACTCTACCTAAGTTTCACAACTTTTAACTAAAATTTAGTGACTGTGTTCCCATATTTGAGCTTCTGCCCTTAAAATAGGGTAAGGGTTTTGAGGTGTCTACCTACCTCCAAATCCTCTGAGACTCCTACCAGAGGACTTAAGTTATGCTAACATCAACTAAACTGAGTTTTCAAAGTCATACAAGGGCATTTGCCCGCATGTCCTTCACAACCCCCAAAAGCCCTTCCTTAGGGTTTGAGGTTGGATCCAAGAGTAAATCCACCCTAATCCACACCATTTTCCCCTAAGTGGTAATAATGGCCATAACAAACAAGTGGTAGATGCCTCAGCCTCTGTTGAGGGGAGGTGACCACTCTAAGCTCATGGTGCACTTTTTATTAAAAAATTCCTTTATAAGGCCTAATTAGGGTTAGGTGATTTCCAATCCAAAACTCATCCAAATGAGTTGAAACTTTGTACAGAGCTAGGTATTGATGCCAGGGACCACTCACCAAAAATTGGGAGGGTTTGGAGATCATTTGACTACCTAATTTAATTACCCTAGCATTATTAAATAAAAACAAAAACTTTAGGCAAAGTGTCTCCAAAAATTCTCATTTTTTGCCATACCCTAGATATGGTTATGATTGGTCCCCTGTCCAAATTTCACTCCATTTGGAGAAGGGATGAAGGGTGGGCACCAATTTGTACCTCAGGTTAGCCCTAGGTATAGGCCCCACCAAAATGGATTCCGCGGCCAAACCAGAAGTCATAATGGGTCCAAATTAATTTTGGATTAAAGTAGACCCATAGGGCTATAACGTTCATGTAATAACTTTTCCCACCAGAGGGCCCTAAAAATTTTTCAAAATTAAAACCATCTACTGTAATTATTGTGACAGAAAAATTAAATAAATCAACATTAATTAATTTCTATGAATCTGCCGCACGAATCTTGGCGCAAATCCAAGGGCAGCCGAGTCGTCTTCTTCCTTGAGCCGACGACCACGATCTTCCCATCCTAGGTCGCCTTGCGGGCTGGTTTCCCGGCCACCCATCCACTTCCCTGGCCGGCCACCATCACCACCACCTTCGAGGAGGTGGGGGCTACCCCAAGCCGCCGGCACGGCCGCCGGAAGCGGCTTTTCCGGCGAACCCGAGGGGTTCGTTTTCGCCCGAAATTACCGTTTTTGGAGAATTGGATCAGGCTCAATTGAGCCCGATTCATGACCTAAATGATTTCTATGATCTTGCCATGAAGAGAGGAGAGGAGGAGGACCTTTCCAGCAGCCTGAATGCGAGAGGAACGACAGGATGCCATGGTCGACGGCGGTGGAGCTCGGCTTCTACAACAACACTGTGAACTGAAATGGCTCCTTCAGGTAAGTGGTGGAAAATAATCCCCTGGGTCTAGGGATGCTTTTAAGAAGATAAAACGGGGGAGGGGAGGGGTCTAAATGTTGATGGACATTAATGGCCTCTTAAAGGTGATTTCGGCCATGGTAAGGGGAGTCTATACATGGCTAAATCCAACCAGGAAATGGCTGGAAACTCCTCCTCTTCCACAGAGGAGTTTAATCCAGCCATAATGGTGGTTGGGAGGTGAGCCAAAGCATAATTGGCCATTAATGGTCGTTGAATATGAAGCTCGGCCATGGCTATACAGCCACCTCCTTAACATGAACAGCCACAAAAATGACCTCCTGGTCTTCCCTAGATCAGGTGGGGAGTTAGGCTATCCAATGGAGATTGGCCCTTGGCCTCCTTGGCCATGAATGGCTTACTTCCGCCATTTTCTCTCTCCTCCATTAAAGGAAAATGAAGCTTTCTCTCTCTCTCTCCTAGTCACCAAGTTAACTTGGTCAATCCTGTGGTCTAAAGGCAGCCCACTCATACAAATCAATATTCTTATTAAGCCACATGAGGGGGCTTGAGCTTGGGCTAGCCCATTTGGGTTAGGTTGACCAAAAATGGGCTTGGGTTGACTTTGGTCCACCTAGCCTCTAGGGCTGACCCCAATGGATACTTATTTACCCATTGGCCCCTCTTAGGGTCTAGGTAGGTCTGGGTAGGGTTGACTTGGCACATTGGAGGTCACATGACCCTTGGTAAGGGCACTTTGACCACTTTTGATCAAGGGTTGACTTGGGTCAACTTAGGCTCTATAGTTGACCCCAATGGATCTTTGGTTACCCATTGACATAATGTTTGGTCTAGGGAGACCTGGGAAAGGTTGGTTGGGCACATTTGAGTCCAACTGCCCTTAGTTAGGGCACCTTGCCCAATTTAGGCCTATGGTGGTCCTAGGTCAAATTGGTCACTTTGGGTCGACTCTAATAGACCCTTAAGGCTTTAGTGGACCCTCTAATAGAATAGTGATGTTGTGGTGGGGGTCATGGAGTCATGGTGAAGCCCTAAGGTCAATCCCTAGGTTTGGTGATGAGGTTGTGCCATAGGCAGAACAAGGTGATTCTCACCTTAGCCTCCGATCACTTGGCCCTTTTTAGCTTCCTAGGGTTTTGTCATGACCTAGTCATGAACAAAACCACTCTTAGAGGTCTAGTTGGAAATGGGATGTTACAAATCCCAATAAACAAAATAAAGATTTCATCCCCGAAATCAAGGTTAAGCCTACGGGAATTTTTATCGATGAAAAAGAAACTTGTAACATCCCATAAGAAGTGAAAGATTACATCACGACGCCATGTTTGCTAAGTGAGGTTTAACGGGAAACTAAAATCTATGACTAATTCACCCAATTTAGAAAATTCTAGACCCCAATAAACAAAATATTTTCCCCTACTCTTGAAACTCCAGTCCTACTAGTTTAAAACAAGAAGGTAAATTGAACATCTTGAGAGGTTGTGAGGTATAACTGACCGAACAGTTCTGGATACTTTTGTCGCATCAGGTCCTGCGATTCCCAGGTTGTCTCCTCCTGGCCGTGGTTACTCCACAGAACTTTGAATAATGGAACCTTCTTGCGACGCAAGATCCGTTCTCCTTTGTCATCGATCCGAACCGGCTCAAAGTGAATTGACCGGTATGAAGCTACAGGCCCATCTGTGGTCGAAATCTGCTGCTCTTGGCATAGTAGAGCCCTCCTAAGTGAAGAAATATGGAACACATCGTGTAACCTTGCCAGTTCCGGTGGCAACTCCAGCCTGTAAGTTAGGGGCCCGATCTACTCCAGGATCCTGTAAGGGCCCATATACCTAGGGCTGAGCTTCTTCTTCTGACCACGCACCCATGAAAATCCATGCATGGGCCGGATCTTCAAGAAAACTTGGTCCCCCACCTTAAACTCTACCTGACGGTGTCGTGCGTCATAATACTTAGCCTATCGGCTCCTCGCTTCCAACATTCAGTCCCATATCAGTCTCACCTGAGCCTCAGTGTCTTTGACAAAATCTGATCCCAAAACCTTCGGATCCTCGTCCTGAATCCATGAAAGTGGAGTCCTACATCTCCTTCCGTACAGGGCTTCATAAGGGGCCATCCCGATGCAGAACTTATAGTTGTTGTTATAGGAGAACTCAACAAGTGGTAAAAGCTTCTCCCAGTGTTCGTTTCGATCCAAAATGCATAGCCTTAGGAGGTCCTCCAATGTCTGGTTGCTGCGTTCTGTCTGCCCATCCGTCTGGGGATGAAAAGATGTGCTGAAGGTCAGCCGCGTGCCTAAGTAAGTCTGCACGGATCTCCACTCTCTTGATGTGAACCGACCATCCCGATCCGACACTATCTTCCTGGGCACCCCATGGTAACGAAATGAAATGCTCTACGAATCTCCAGACCAGTACTCCAATCGAGTCATCTTTCCTGATCGGAATGAATCTGGCCACCTTCGTTAGCCGATCGACGATGACCCAAATCGAATCATTTCCCATCCGTGAATGGGGGATTCCATGAATGAAATACATCGTGTTGTCCTCAAATTTCCACTCCGGCACCAGAAGTGGTTGTAGCAATCCTGCAGGATTCCTATACTCTGCCTTCACCAACTGGCATGCCTCACAATGACTCACGAAGTATGTAATGTCCTTCTTCATCCAAGGCCAGAACATCGTCTTCTTCAAGTCTGCCGTCATCTTGATGATCCCCGGGTGTATAGAATATCTGCTACAATGAGCTTCCGCCATGATGTCCTCCCGAATCTGGCCTCCTGCAGGTATATAGACTCTGCCTCTAAATTATAATAATCCATCTCTCAGTGAATAATCTCCCGTCGAACCCTCCTCCAAGGCTTGGAATATCGGTTCTACCCATGCATCTGTCCTCTGTCCGTCTCGGATGCGGTCCCGAATATCATCTATGGCCACAATCGATGCTAGATACTCCCAATACAGCTTTGGATCATTCTCGGATACTAGGGATATCTGCATATCTCTGAATGACCGGACTAGCTCCATGGACATTAGATGTGGTCCCTTCCCTGAGGTATCTCCTCTCCGACTCAAAGCATCTGCCACCACGTTCGCCTTCCCGGGATGGTAGTGCATGGTGTACTGGTAATCCGATAGGAACACCACCCAACGTCTCTGTCTAATGTTGAGTTCCTTTTGTGTGTCCACGTATTTCAAATTTTTGTGATCTGAGAATATGTCACAATGAAACCCGTAGAGGTAGTGTCGCCAAATCTTCAGAGCAAAGATCACTGCACCCATCTCCAGATCATGCACCGGATAGTTCTTCTCATGTATCTTTAGCTGGCGGGAGGCGTAGGCTATCACGTGCCTGATCTGCATCAGAATGGAACCAATCCCCTGGTAGGAGGCATCCGTGTACACCTGGATCCCTCCCTTCCTGATGGAAGAGCGAGAATGGGAGCCGAGGTAAGCCGACCTTTCAACTCCACAAAGGCCGCCTCGGACTTCGGCGTCCAAACGAAAGGGTATTCCTTCTTTGTCAGGGATGTAAGAGGGATTGCAATCCGGGAGAATCCTTCGACGAATTTCTGGTAATATCCGGCAAGTCCCAGGAAGCTCCGTACATCTGTGGCTGTCTTTAACGGTGGCAAATCCTGAACTGCCCGAATCTTGGTTGGGTCTACTGCCAACCCAGCACCGCTTATAATATGACCTAAGAAGGCCACCTCCTTTAGCCAAAATATGCATTTGCTGAACTACACATACAGCTGGTGCTCTAGTAGCCTCTCTAGAGTCAATGTCAGGTGTCGTGTATGCTCCTCCTCCGTCCTTGAGTAGATGAGGATATCGTCAATAAATACGATGATGAATACATCCAAATACTCCTCGAATACCCCGTTCATGAGGCTTGTAAATGCTGACGGCGCATTTGTGAGCACGAAGGGCATAACTGTAAACTCAAATAGTCCGTACCTACTACTGAAGGCGGTCTTCGGAATGTCCTCTTCTCGAATCCGTAGCTGATAATAATCTGACCTCAAGTCAAGTTTTGAGAAGAAATGTGCTCCCTCCAGTTAATCAAACAACTTGTCAATCAATGGCAGCTGATATGTATTTTGGACCGTCAGTCTATTCAGTGCTCGATAATCAATATACAAGCGAAGACTTCCATCCTTTTTCTTGACAAATAACACTAGGGCTTCCCAAGGTGAATAGCTTGGCCGGACAAACCCTGCCTCTACTAATTCCTACAACTGACTTCGGAACTCTGTCAACTCTTTCGAGGCCATCCAGTAAGGGGCCCTAGATGCCGGCTTGGCCCCTGGCACAAGCTGTATCATGAAGTCCTGCTCCCGGTACAAAGGTAGACCTGGCAGCTTCTCTGGAAAAATGTCGTTAAAATCTCGTACTACCGGGATGTCTGTCACAGACTCCTTGACTTCCGCCATCTCAAATAGAATCTGATAATCCTCCTCTCCCTATAGATGGGCCTTAACAGACTGAACTGATTATAAGAGAATACGGGAGGCAAGTCTTATACCTTAGATAACAATAAAAGAGTCCCTGTGTCTCACGGTGATCCTCTTTGCTTGGCAATCAATCTGGGCATGGTTCCAGTGCAGCCATGCCATGCACAGGAACAAGTCATAGTCCATCACCTTCAAAAGCGTCGCTGGAGCCACGAACGCCTTTCCACCAATTTCTGCCTCCATATTGCAGTGGTCTGAGGTAAGGAGTTCAGATCCATTGGGTAGTCACACCCTCATCTCCGAGCCCGTGAATCGCTCTACGCCTTCAAGTCCTTCTACGAACATTTTCAACACAAAGGAGTGAGTACCTCCGGTATCGAAAAGTGTGCGGTCATTCTTGCCGCTGATGAAGACTATACCTGGGGCGATTAAATATCTTAGGATTCTATAACGAGTTTTCTTTCCTATTTATTCTATCTAATATAGTTCTACAAATTTAAAAACTGAGAAAAGGAATTCTATTTAAACCATTAAACATCTTGGCATACCTGCTATGACCTGCTCTGGGTTCCGAGGCTACGCTAGGTCCAAAGCATACACCTACTCCCTTTCTTGTCTACGATATCCCCCCTGGTATGCACGTCCTCGGCCACGACCTCGGCCTCCAAAGTACTGCGCTGGCTGGGCAGCCGGTGGAGCTGGTGGCGGTGCCCCTCTCATAGGACAAATTCTGCGGATGTGCCGAAACTGATGGCAGTGGAAGCACTCTGGCGGGGGATATGCCATTCCCCCGGGTCTCTGGCCCACCTGTGTCTGAAGAGGTGGTCGAGCCACCACCACTGGCTCTCTTGTTTCCTGTCTTGCCTCCTGACGAGGTTGGTCCTCGACCCTCCTCCCATCCGAGATACGGGCTCATCTCTGATCGTTCCTTGCTCCTCGACCCTGATCCTTCGTTGGCCATTTCCGGCCCCGAGTAGCTTGCCAATCAGCCTCTATCCTTTTAGCCATCTCCAGTATCCGGGAAATGGGCCCATCGGATACAAACATTAGTGCATCCCTCAGCTCCTCTCGGAGTCCCTTGTAGAATCTCATGGTATATCCAGCCTCGTCTAACTGATACGAGTCCGCAAACCGGGCTAGGTGGTTGAACTCTCGGTTGTACTCCACCACCGACTTATTCCCCTGTCTCAACTGTAAAAATCTATCCTCTAGTTTGTCCCTGGCCTACTGTGGAACAAAGTGCTCCAACAGCGTGCCCTTGAAATCCTCCCAAGAAATCTCTGTTATTTTCGTGTCCGCAAATATCGTGTCCAGCGAGGTATTCCACCATCTCTTTGCATGCGACTCCAGGCAGGAGACCACCAAGGGCACCCTCTCTTCCCAAGGGCACCGAATTCCTGTCAACATCTCATACATGATGTCAAGCCATTCCTCTGTCCGAATGGCTGACTTTGTTCCCAAGTAGGACGGGGGAGACAAAGCTCTGAAGATACTCAACAAGTTGGCCCCTGGGTTTGGCTGTGGAGCCGGGGCCTGTTGGGCCCTAAACACATCCAGTATTGCTGTCAAGGTCTACCCCATTTTCTACATCTGGAATGGAGTGGGGACCGGGGGAGGTGGTTCATCATTCAGAGTCTGCTGGACTCCGCCCTATGGTGTAGGCTGTGCTGGAGGTTGCATATCAAAAACCGTCTGTAAGCAATTGAATCAAGCTTAATTAATAGTGGACAATTACATGTGATCCCCACATGGGCACACCACGCTTCCGCTGCTTAGTTTGTCCCCAAACTACACTCGAGTGGGGGTAACCCAGGGTTAGTGGACTGCTACCCTTCTGATCGAGGTTTCCTCTTGTACCACTTGTAAGACCCCATTTTTTTTCTTTTTTAAACACCGGGGTCTTAGGCCCAGAATCACAGCTTTTCGGTGACACCTTCACGCCCTAAGGGTAATTACCACAAAGCGTTGATTCTGCCGGCCAATTCGATCACAGAAAGGTAGCACAGTAGAGCAAACACAAAATGTAGTAAAACTCTAGCCATAAAATCCACAATAAAAATCACATCAGAGTAATAAAGTCTCCACGAAGGGAGAGTCCACAGAGTATAAATCTACTGAAATAAGGGCTTAAGCCCGATACATCAAATCCTCACAATATTGCCACTCAAGCGGAAACAAAATAAAACACTACTAGAATCAGGGACTCATAGTCCTAGCTGTCTCAACTCCTGAGCTATACTGCCGTGTCTCCAAACGCGCCGACCTCCGGCGCTGCTACTCCATGCTGGGCTCCACGATCCCCTAAATGATGTGGTCTGAAAACCGTTAGACTATAATAATAAGTCTTATCGTCCCCCGCCCCTTCCCCCATGGCCCCTAGGCACCGAGCGGAGAGGAAGAGAGGGGAGGACTTGAAGGTGGAGAGTAATCAAAAACAGGTGGCAACGGACCTATACTAGTAATTTTATAATGCATGTGGCAGTAAAGTAAAGTATGGAAAAATAATCTTAACTTACGTGCGGAAACGCATAAGCAAAGGGATCTTCTGCAGGGCTCCCATCATTTAAAGAGTCTCATACCAATTTATGCATTGGGGTGTCGGTTATAAAAAGCAATATATATAAGGAATTTGACCTTAATTTAAAAACTTGCCCACACAAGCTTATAGACCAAGGGGTCGTTTTGCAAGTCTTAATGTATAAGTGTCCCATTCCACTTATACCTTAGGTGTCAGGGGTTGAATGAATCGATTATTCCATGACATTCTAGTGGGTATGATGGAACATGTAAGTGCAACACAAACACCCGACTCTGTGCACACAGACCTTTAGTTCCCCCTTTCGGAGCTATTACCTCCCAGGATACCTCTGTAGTGGCAGACGGAAGCGATGGGTTTGGCCTCACCCACATCTAAACTAGTAAAGCACTACCGGTCAGACCTATCGTATGCCTCAACGCTTTGTGCACGAAGCGGACTCCTGCGTACTCTTGCCGGCTGGCACACCGGACTTCTGTTGGTGAAGTGCTATCCACACTTGCCGAGTCAGCGTATTGGCGCTGGTGCATCGACCTTCTAATTCCGAAGACCCACCACCTTTATTTTATTTCCTTTTATGCACATGCAAATTTAATTTATCAAACCAATCGAGCCGAAGCTCCATGGACCATTCCGTCCGTTTCTTAACTAATCGAGCCGAAGCTCCCCGGACCAAACTGTCCGTCTCAAAACTAACCGAGCTGAGGCTCCCATCAATCTTCTTGTGCTAATAGTGTTTGTGAAATGTGAGATCCTAATTACTAGGTTACTCTTTTCAGTTTGTTAATACAGTTTACGTTAACCAAGGATTACCCCCGGTATTCCCTGTGAAGGGCTCTCAAAGGGCACTAGGAACTATGATGGTAGCTGAAGCCCATCGTTCCCTTTCGCAAGGCACTTATTGTTATTGGTTGATTCCCCTTACCCATTATCTTCTCGTGTTACGATAGACTAACCTAGTGTGATTTTTTACCTCCTCTCTTCGGGAAAGACGATCTTTCGTCGAACCCGAGCACCTCTATACTCTAGCCAAACCACTTCTTACTACCCCTCCCATACTTCTATGGTGAAATCATTCACATCTATCCGACCCCAGCAAAATGACTAACTCCAACAATTATCCCAAATCATATCCTATTGCAACTTTAATGATTTGCTAAGTGCAGACCAACCTAGACTATACGTCGAACCGGATAGGAGATAATTTAAATAATCATCCAAATGCTGTAAATTATTTTCTGGAGACTTATCATGACAAAAATAGGCTAAATCCAGAAGATTCTAATTTTCCTAATTGTTTTGATATTTAATTAATTTTCTTAAGTGTTCCAAGAGCTACTAGTTGAACATAAAGTGCACTTTTTAGATATGAATAAAGCTTCATAAAATCATGATAAATTCTAAACAACAATTTATCAGTAAATTCAAGATATAACAATTTTTCCAGTACTTTAAGGACTCTAATATAATTTTGAGAATTAATTCTTTTTTCCTTTCATTAATGAAGTAAGTGCAGTAAATAATCATCCAAAAATTCTTTATTAATCTTCTGGAGTAGATTCTGTACTAAAAACATCAATGGCCAAATTTCATAATTCTTCAATGGAAATTGAGCACTAGAATAAATAATTTCCAAAATCTCAAAAAGCTATGTTTGTAAAGCAAGTATTGTAAATATTCTCCTAAAAATCATGAATAAAATCCTACAACTAAATATTCATCCTAAAACATCAGTGGCCAGGTTTAAACATTTTACAGTGGGTAATATGGTCTAAATGATTTATTGACCATAATTGCCCTTTTGGAACTTGTGAAGGAAGTACTAAATATAATCAACTACAAATTAGTAAAAAAAATTAAGGGATATTCATTTAGACCTAAATCATCTGCTAGCCAAGTTTCATAAGATTCAAATGAACAGAGTAATCAAAATACTAAAAACACCAGTTTGGGCAAATTGATACCTAACAAATAAAATACTAGAAGTATAACCCATAAAATTTTAATAAAAATTAGTAAGGGTTCTACCAAAACTAAAACTTACTCTACCGAAGTTTCACAACTTTTAACTAAAATTTAGTGACTGTGTTCCCATATTTGAGCTTCTGCCCTTAAAATAGGGTAAGGGTTTTGAGGTGTCTACCTACCTCCAAATCCTCTGAGACTCCTACCAGAGGACTTAAGTTATGCTAACATCAACTAAACTGAGTTTTCAAAGTCATACAAGGGCATTTGCACCCATGTCCTTCACAACCCCCAAAAGCCCTTCCTTAGGGTTTGAGGTTGGATCCAAGAGTAAATCCACCCTAATCCACCCCATTTTCCCCTAAGTGGTAATAATGGACATAACAAACAAGTGGTAGATGCCTCAGCCTCTGTTGAGGGGAGGTAACCATTTTAAGCCCATGGTGCACTTTTTATTAAAAAATACCTTTATAAGGCCTAATTAGGGTTAGGTGATTTCCAATCCAAAACTCATCCAAATGAGTTGAAACGTTGTACAGAGCTAGGTATTGATGCCAGGGACCACTCACCAAAAATTGGGAGGGTTTGGAGATCATTTGACTACCTAATTTAATTACCCTAGCATTATTAAATAAAAACAAAAACTTTAGGCAAAGTGTCTCCAGAAATTCTCATTTTTGGCCAGACCCTAGATATGGTTAAGATTGGTCCCCTGTCCAAATTTCACTCCATTTGGAGAAGGGATGAAGGGTGGGCACCAATTTGTACCTCAGGTTAGCCCTAGGTATAGGCCCCACCAAAATGGATTCCTCGGCCAAACCAGAAGTCATAATGGGTCCAAATTAATTTTGGATTAAAGTAGACCCATAGGGCTATAACGTTCATGTTATAATTTTTCCCACCAAAGGGCCCTAAAAATTTTTCAAAATTAAAACCATCTACTGTAATTATTGTGACAGAAAAATTAAATAAATCAACATTAATTAATTTCTATGAATTTGCCGCACGAATCTTGGCGCAAATCCAAGGGCAGCCGAGTCGTCTTCTTCCTTGAGCCGACGGCCACGATCTTCCCGTCCTGGGTTTGTAACGCCCCCGATTTTTTTTTCCGCGATTATTTAATTCTCGTTTGGCGTTACGATGACGCGTTTCAGTGGCTTGTGCCATTTGTGGAGTGTGGTTTAACTCCTTAGAACTGAGTGCCCTATTCTATAGCCTGTTGGCAATATCTCCCTAGCAAGTCGAGTCATTTTGGGTGACCCGGTGTGGCCTCTTGGGGGAATGTTTGTGTTTGGCTTTATTTGGGTATAACTCGAGTTCTGTTCGTCGAAAGTTAATTTCGACTTCGCCGTTGTGTTCTTAGCGTGGGTATTTAACTACGGTGCGAATTTCGTCGAATTCTGAGGTGGTTTGGTTTTCGAGTCGTTTTGGGTGTGTTATTAGTAAAAACAAATTAGAAACCCTTTTAGATTAAGTGAACTGGCAGTTTAGGCAGCGGTTAGGGCCGAATAGGCGTGTCCTTTTATTATAAAAGCCTAGTTAAGAAGTGGCGAACCAACTTCTCCTTCCTCCTTCCCGAGACCAGACCGAACCGTCGCATGTGCTGTTCGCGGAAAGCCAAGGAGAAAACCGCCGGCCTGCTTCCCCTTCGGACGGTGATTCCGGGCTTGTTCGTGGACGGATTTCGATTCCGAAAGCGGCGTTGTCTTGCTCTCGCTCAGATCTTCATTTCGACGGTAGGATATTCATTTTTCGTGGAGTTTTGGTGAGATTGGGATTTCGGTTTGGAGGTTTTTCCGCCATTAATGTCCGGGAGTATATTTTTAGGTATTGCTCCTTCTAGTGCAGAACGAAGAGGAAGGAAAGCCGATCAAGCTTTGCCGGAAATCGAGGCAAGTGGTATTCTTGCCCTTGCCATTGTTGTTCTTTTGAATTTTGGAATGTTTCCCGGTTAGCCCTAGGGTAGAAACCATGCTTATTCTCTCATTATCTTGCTAAGTTTTAGGGCTTAGATTCTCCTATGAGCCCCCTCCTTGGGCTGTTTGCTCCTCGTGCTAGTTGTGTTCACCATTTAGACTCCAGATTTGTAGTTCTAGTTGGGTGCTTTTGCGGGTGGAGCCGAGAGAGAGAGAGTGAGGGAGGTTGTTGTGGTAGGGCTCTGGTTAGAACTAGTCTTGGTAGACTCTCGAGTTTTGGTGTTGAGTGTGGTGCACACACTCAAAGCCAAAAGCCGCCCAGACTTGGCGTTGAGTGTGGTGGACACACTCAAAGCCATAGTTCAGTTTGTTCTTTGCGGCTGAGTGGTGGGGTGATTGAGTGAAAATTTTCGTCTAAGTCAAAATCGACGGGAATCACCAAGTGATTCCCGCCGATTTCGACGTGTATCGTCAGTGATTCCCACCGATTCGGCGAGAATCATCCTTGATTCCCGCCGATTCGGCGAGAATCATCCTTGATTCCCGCCGATTCAGCGAGAATCATTCTGGATTCCCGCCGGTCGTCGAGAATCATCCTGCATTCTCGCTGATTCGGCGAGAATTGTCCTGCATTCCCGCCGATTCGGAGAGAATCAGTCAGCATTCCCGCCGACCTTCTCTTGTTGGCGTTGGCTTAGGGATCTCCTGTAGAAGTGAACTTTGGCGTAGACTGAGTTGACCTCACTCAACTCCAAAGCTGTTTTGGCATTGAGGGAGGTAGACTCACTCAACGCTGCTGTTAGGTTTTGTGGTTTTGCTAAAGGAGTTGAGGGAGTGGACCTCAATCAACGCCATGGCTGTTCTGGCGCTGATTGAGGCTAACTCACTCAACGCCAAGGTCTAGTTAGGCGCTGAGTGGATTCCACCCAACGCCGAGCCGTGTTGATTAACTTCAACACTATTTCTCTTTCCTCGATTTATCTTCCTCAGTGAGTTCTCTTGTTTATATTTGTAGTTTCCTTGTCGGCCATGTTTTCTTTCCTAAAGGCCGAATCGTGGGATGTGGATAGTAGTGGTGGTTTGAAGCTCTTCATGGGGGAGGTGTTTTGTAATCTAGCCAAGCCCACCCTTATTCTTCTATCTTGCTCCAGGTACGGGCTGGGCAAGGGGGTGGAAGGTCCCTTGTGCTTTATCATGTAGACCCCTGAGCTTGTTGGCATGGAAATTGGTGGTTGGGGGACTGAGTTTGCCTCCAACCCGGATCCACGCTGTTGTTTTGCTACTACCATCTCCCGCAGGTTAGGGTGTTAGAAGTTTCTTCCTTGGTAGATTGCTGCACTTTGGGCTCTTGGTAGCCTAGTAGGCCCTGCAGGATGTTGTTCCTGAGCTGGGTTGATGCTGTTTCCTCGCACATAGTGCATTTCTTGTCGTCCTATTTTGGACAGTTGTGACTCTTTCTACGGCCTATTTTTCAGTTACTTTTCCCCCTTTGGTTGACTCTTTCATGCAATTTTTACCTTGTTTTGCTTGCTGAGGTATTCTGTTTTCTTTTGGAATGCCTCAGGTTCTAAGCTGTAGCCAGTTGGGTGGCTAGTTTGCAGTGGTGGTGTTGGTGGTCTCTTGGACTTTGGAGATCCGTTTGCCTTGTTGGTGAGGTAGTTTTCAGTACTTTCTTACAGACATACATATGTGCCAGTGGGTTCGTGTCAGGTTGTTGGCGCCCACTGGTAGTTTTTATCTTTGTACATGATATATTACTTATGCTGCTACCGTTTTCTGGAGATAGTCTACTTTCTCTTAGAAGGATTTATGCTAGGTTGCTAGTTACTTTTAAACCATAATTATTCTTATAAGTAAGCTCATGATCAGTATGTTTTATAAAACTAAATCATTATTTTCCAAGCAGCGTATAAAGATCGTTTTTCTATATATAATATCAATTAAATGTAGAGTCTTGCATAGTATGAGTGGTTCTCTTGGAACTCTTATACACCCTTTAGGATGCATAGTATGAGTGGTTCGGTTTTCGAGTCGTTTTGGGTGTGTTATTAGTAAAAACAAATTAGAAACCCTTTTAGATTAAGTGAACCGGCAGTTTAGGTAGCGGTTAGGGCCGAATAGGCGTGTCCTTTTATTATAAAAGCCTAGTTAAGAAGTGGCGGACCCACTTCTCCTTCCTCCTTCCCGAGACCAGACCGAACCGTCGCCTGTGCTGTTCGCGGAAAGCCGAGGAGAAAACCGCCGGCCTGCTTCCCCTTCGGACGGTGATTCCGGGCTTGTTCGTGGACGGATTTCGATTCCAAAAGTGGTGTTGTCTTGCATCGCTCAGATCTTCATTTCGACGGTAAGATATTCGTTTTTCGTGGAGTTTTGGTGAGATTGGGATTTCGGTTTGGAGGTTTTTCCGCCATTAATGTCCGGGAGTATATTTTTAGGTGTTGCTCCTTCTAGTGCAGAACGAAGAGGAGGGAAAGCCGACCAAGCTTCGCTGGAAATCGAGGCAAGTGGTATTATTGCCCTTGTCATTGTTGTTCTTTTGAATTTTGGAATGTTTACCGGTTAGCCCTAGAGTAGAAACCATGCTTATTCTCTCATTATCTTGCTAAGTTTTAGGGCTAAGATTCTCCTATGAGCCCCCTCCTTGGGCTGTTTGCTCCTCGTGCTAGTTGTGTTCACCATTTAGACTCCCGATTTATAGTTCTAGTTGGGTGCTTTTGCGGGTGGAGCCGAGAGAGAGAGTGAGGGAGGTTATTATGGTAGGGCTCTGGTTAGAACTAGTCTTGGTAGACTCTCGAGTTTTGGTGTTGAGTGTGGTGCACACACTCAAAGCCAAAAGCCGCCTGGACTTGGCATTGAGTGTGGTGGACATACTCAAAGCCATAGTTCGGTTTGTTCTTTGCGGCTGAGTGGTGGGGTGATTGAGTGAAAATTTTCGTCTAAGTCAAAATCGACGGGAATCACCAAGTGATTCCCGCCGATTTTGACATGTATCGTCAGTGATTCCCACCGATTCGGCGAGAATCATCCTTGATTCCCGCCGATTCGGCGAGAATCATCCTTGATTCCCGCCGATTCGGCGAGAATCATTCTGAATTCCCGCCGGTCGTCGAGAATCAACCTGCATTCTCGCCGATTCAGCGAGAATCGTCCTGCATTCCCGCTGATTCGGCGAGAATTAGTCGGCATTCCCGCCGACCTTCTCTTGTTGGCGTTGGCTTAGGGTTCTCCTGCAGAAGTGAACTTTGGCGTAGAGTGAGTTGACCTCACTCAACGCCAAAGCTATTTTGGCGTTTAGGGATGTAGACTCACTCAACGCCGCTGTTAGGTTTTGTTGTTTTGCTGAAGGCATTGAGGGAGTGGACCTCACTCAACGCTATGGCTGTTCTGGCACTGATTGAGGCTAACTCACTCAACGCCAAGGTCTGGTTAGGCGCTGAGTGGATTCCACCCAACGCCGAGCCGTGTTGAGTAACTTCAACACTGTTTCTCTTTCCTCGATTTATGTTCCCGAGTGAGTTTTCTTGTTTATATTTGTAGTTTCCTTGTCGGCCATGTTTTCTTTCCTAAAGGCCGAATCGTGGGATGTGGATAGTAGTGGTGGTTTGAATCTCTTCATGGGGGAGGTGTTGTGTAATCTAGCCAAAGCCACCCTTATTCTTCTATCTTGCTCCAGGTATAGGCTGGGCAAGGGGGTGGAAGGTCCCTTGTGCTTTATCATGTAGACCCCTGAGCTTGTTGGCATGGAAATTGGTGGTTGGGGGACTGAGTTTGCCTCCAACCCGGATCCACGCTGTTGTTTTGCTACTACCATCTCCCACAGCTTAGGGTGTTAGAAGTTTCTTCCTTGGTAGATTGCAGCACTTTGGGCTCTTGGTAGCCTAGTAGGCCCTGCAGGATGTTGTTCCTGAGGTGGGTTGATGCTGTTTCCTCGCACGTAGTGCATTTCTTATCATCCTATTTTGGACAGTTGTGACTCTTTCTACGGCCTATTTTTCAGTTACTTTTCCCCCTTTGGTTGACTCTTTCATGCAATTTTTACCTTGTTTTGCTTGCTGAGGTATTCTGTTTTCTTTTGGAATGCCTCAGGTTCTAAGCTGTAGCCAGTTGGGTGGCTAGTTTGCAGTGGTGGTGTTGGTGGTCTCTTGGACTTTGGAGATCCGTTTGCCTTGTTGGTGAGGTAGTTTTCAGTACTTTCTTACAGACATACATATGTGCCAGTGGGTTCGTGTCAGGTTGTTGGCGCCCACTGGTAGTTTTTATCTTTGTACTTGATATATTACTTATGCTGCTACCGTTTTCTGGAGATAGTCTACTTTCTCTTAGAAGGATTTATGCTAGGTTGCTAGTTACTTTTAAACCATAATTATTCTTATAAGTAAGCTCATGATCAGTATGTTTTATAAAACTAAATCATTATTTTCCAAGCAGCGTATAAAGATCGTTTTTCTATATATAATATCAATTAAATGTAGAGTCTTGCATAGTATGAGTGGTTCTCTTGGAACTCTTATACACCCTTTAGGATGCTAAACCTGAATAAAGTATTTTTCCGCAACGCATAAGTATAGTTTTTTAACTGTGGACTAGGTGATCCACCGAGCCGAGGGATACGGCCTCTAAAATATAACTGATTTTCTAATCATTATACACATGATTTTCCTTCATTAAGTTTGTTGTTGGTTTTGCCTGAGCGTCAGCAGTTATCCCCTGCTTGACGTGGCATCATGACACGTGTTTTCTCATTCTCTGATAATTCCTAAATTCGGAGAAAATGCGGGTTGTGACAGTTGGTATCAGAGGGAGGTTGCTTGACAAGTTAGTCGGGCAACCTTCCTTTGTTTGCTTTTAGAAATTCAGCATCATGTCATTCACACACCGATATGTCATCAGCACGTCTTGCCAAAAGCATGAACACTACACTCATAGCATAACATGAAGTATACGGGGCATATTATGTAGTATGGGATGCATAATATGTGTTCGTATATGGATCCACCATAGGGGCAACATGTGAGGGTTATGTAGTATGGGATGCATAACCTCACCACATGGCTGCGACTAGCACATTTTCTTGTTCGTTGCATGCGAATGTTATGTAGTATGGGATGCATAACATTTTCATGTGTATGCCACTCATAACATGCATTAGGACTTTTTTAGAATGCATATCACAATCATGCATAGCATAACATGGCATAAGCACAACGTGCCAAGCTAAAGACTGGCAGGATGACATATGTACACACATAAGTTTTCGAGTCAAAAATAATATAAAGTCATGCATTCCCAATCTAGGCACACAAATTAGTATGGTGGTGGTTAACCATCCTAGGTTAGGATATAACATAAAGTTTTGTAAAAGGTAAACTCCCAGAGCAAGTTTAGCAGCTTTAAGTTCATATCTATATATGTATGGTCTATACTAGTAGTTGAGTCTAGCCGTTGTACTAGGATCTAACTAGTGTTGCTATGACTTTAGGATGGTGAGACGTCCTTCGACTAGATCAACTCCCCTGTCTGAGGGTGAGTCTTCTGGAGCTCAGAATTATGCGGTAGTCGAAAGCTTGTGGCAGAGTAGCGATTCCTTGAGCAGGCAGTTGGTGGAGGTGCGAGCCTAGATCCAATCTTTGGTAGCAGTTGTGGCGAGACAGACTCAGGGAGTGCAAGGCCCTGTAGGGGGGATTGCTGTTCCTCCCCCTCCAGCACCCTTAAGACCTCCAGTGGTGGTGCCACTGGAGATGGCCTTCATCTCGCAGTTTCAGAGGCTGAGCCCTCCCACTTATGACGGGAAGGCAGACTTCATAGATGACTGGCTGATTTCCATGGAGGAGACGTTCTCGTATTTAGGGATTGCAGACGATCAGAGGGTGATATTAGCCGCCTATCAGCTTAAAGGTTTGGCTAAGAGTTGGTGGCTGAGAGAGAAGGAGAGCTTGGTAACCGGATGCTCTTGGAAAGTGTTCAAGGAGATGCTATTGAGGAAGTTCTTACCCTCGGTCGAGCGTGACCGCCTCATGAATGACTTCCTCCATCTGAAGCAAAGGCAGCTCACGGTGGGTGAGTATGAGATAGAATTCAGCAAGTTGAGCCGTTTTGCCCCTAGATTGGTCAGCGTTGAGGCTGATTGAGCTAAGCGATTTCTCGGTGTTTTGAGGAGTGAGGTGCAGCAGTTGACTAGTGCTTATGGGTCAGAAACTTACGTAGGAGTAGTGGAGGTTGCTCTGAACATGGAGCCTATTGAGACCGCGAAGAGCAGAGGACAGCAAAGTAGGAAGGATAAGAGGAAGTCTGTGGAGGAAAAGAAACCCCGGGTACCGGATGCGGTTCCTGGGAAGAAGAGCAAAGTGGTGTGCAGTTTCTGTGGCCGGTCAGGATACCCGGTCGAGAGATGTTTCAAGAGAGCAGCAACTCAGAGGAAGGAGAAGGTTCATTCGATTCAGGGTACTCCGAGGAGAGATGTCTCCTGTTCTGTTTGCAAGCGACCCGGGCATGATGCTGCCCAGTGTTGGTCCAAGGATAAGGTCTGTTTCCAGTGTGGGCAGAAGGGACACATCAAGTCTAGGTGTCCTCAGGTCCAGCCTGCCCTGCAAGCAGTGCCCCTTCAGGCATTACCTCCACCTCAGCATGTGGGCAAGGTAAAGGGAAAGCTGAACGTGATCTCTTCCGAGGAGGCTGAAGCTTCGACTCTGGTCATCTCAGGTTAGTTGTCTTCCAGCCTAAATGTTTTGTTCTTGTCTTGCTAAAATGTAGTATTGTTGTGGTAGTTCCTTAGTTATATATGTTCCTATAGGGAAGTTTAAGGTGAAGAACCGCTGGGCGCATGTTCTGTTTGACTCCGACGCTACCCACTCGTTCGTGGCTAGAGCCTTTGTAGAGCGACATCGGTTGACTTTAGATCGAGTTCGGGATACCTTTCGTATTAAGTTCCCCTCTGGTGAATCTGTGTTATCAGATGTGGGTATGTTGGATTGCCCTGTTTTGTTGGGGGACTTCCTTGCGAAGGCAGACCTGAAGATGATTGATCTGGAGGACTTCGATGTTATTTTTGGCATGGACTGGCTGTCCAGGTATGATGTAGTCATTCAGTGCAAAGGGAAGCGCTTGGACTTCATCAGGGACGACGGTCAGCCAGGAAGCGTGTATACGGATCTGAGCCAGGATTCTCCTGTCATCTCTGCAGTATGTGCTCAGAAGTTTTTTCTTTCGGACTGTTTTGCTTGTTTGGTCTCTGTGGTTGGGACTGCTGTTAGTGTACCGCGCTTATAGGAGATTCCAGTTATGTGAGATTTCGCCGATGTTTTTCCTGATGACCTTCCTAGTCTTCCCCCCGAGCGGGATGTTGAGTTTGTGATCGATTTGGAGCCGAGTACGCGTCCTATTGCTAAGGCGCCATACCGGATGGCCCCTCGAGAGCTAGAGGAGTTGTGAGTTCAGTTAGATGAGTTGTTGGCAAAAGGGTTTATCAGGCAGAGTTCGTCGCCTTGGGGTGCTCCTATTCTATTTGTGAAGAAGAAAGATGGGTCAATGCGGCTTTGCATCGTCTATAGGGAGCTGAACAAGGTCACAATCAAGAACAGGTACCCTCTGCCGAGGATCGATGACTTATTTGACCAGTTGCGAGGTAGCACGGTCTTCTCCAAGATTGATCTTCGTTCAGGCTATCATCAGCTTAGGATCCGTGATGCAGATATTCCACGGACTGCGTTTAGATCAAGGCACGGACATTTTGAGTTCTTAGTGATGTCATTTGGATTGAACAACGCTCCATCAGCGTTCATGGATATGATGAACCGGGTGTTCAAGGATTTCCTAGATAAGTTCGTGGTGGTCTTCATCGATGATGTGTTGGTTTACTCTCGCAGTGTTGAGGAGCATGAGCAGCGTCTGCACTTGGTTCTATCGGAGTTAAGGAACCATAAGTTATTCGCCAATTTAAGCAAGTGCGAATTTTGGTTGCCTCAGGTCTCGTTTCTGGTCCACGTGGTGAATGAGGATGTGATCTCGGTTGACCCGGAAAAGATCGCAGCAGTGATGGATTGGAGTAGACCGGGCACGCCCAAAGAGATTAGGAGCTTCCTAGGGTTAGCCGGCTACTACAGGAGGTTTGTGGAGGGTTTCTCTACCCTAGCTGCACCTCTGACTAAGCTGACTCAGAAGAACGTGGCTTTTGTTTGGAGCGAGAAATGCGGAGAAGCCTTCCTGGAGTTAAAGAGGAGATTGTGCACTGCTCCTGTCCTGACCCTGTCTACCGAGGGCATGGATTATGATGTATATGTGGATGCTTCGCATGTGGGTCTGGGATGCGTATTAATGCAGGTGGGTAAGGTGATTGCCTATGGGTCAAGGCAACTGAAGACTCATGAGAAGAATTATCCTACGCATGACCTCGAGTTCACAGCAGTTATTTATGCATTGAAGCTGTAGAGACACCTACTTTATGGGGCTCAGTGCAAGATCTTCACCGACCATAAGAGCCGGAAGTACGTGTTCACGCAGAAGGAGTTAAATCTGCGCCAGCGTCGGTGGCTAGAGTATGTGGCCGATTATGATGTAGAGATCCAGTATCACCCAAGCAAGGCCAATGTGGTGGCCGATGCCCTGAGTCGGAGGACGGGTAAAATCTTTAATCTCTCCGTCGATCGTTTAGTGGAAGAGTTCCTCCTTATGGATATATTAGTGGAATGCGGTGGCCTGCAGAGTAGTTTGTCAGTGGCAGAGCCGTCTTGGATTTCTTTGACCAGACTTCACCAGAAGGATGACCCGGATCTTATTCGCTTGTACTCCAGGATTGAGAGAGGAGAGTTGCCGGATTATTCCATCGATGATGCGGGAACTTTGAAGTACCATGGAAGATTTTGCATCCCCGCGGTTGGGGACATTCGGGGTATGGTTTGTAGAGAGGCTCATGGATCCAGCGTTGCCTATCATCCAGGTTCTACGAAGATGTATCGTGACTTAAAGTAAATTGCCTGGTGGTATGGCATGAAGGGAGATATAGCCCGATTTGTTGCGAAGTGCCATACTTGCAAGCGGGTGAAGGCCGATCATGGAAGGCCTGGTGGTAAGTTGACTCCGCTAGAGATCCCGACTTGGAAGTGGGAGAGTATATCTATGGATTTCATCACGGGTTTACCGCGATCCCCGAGGGGATTTGATTCTGTTTGGGTTATAGTGGATAGATTGACGAAGTGTGCTCACTTCGTGCCATATAAGATTGATTACCCTATGAAGAAGATAGCAGAGTTGTACTTGAATGAAGTCATCCGACTCTACGGTGTGCCGGTTATCATCATTTTTGATCGAGACTCCCGGTTTACTTCTCGTTTTTGGCAGAGTCTGCAGGAGGGTTTGGGTACGGATCTGAGGTATTCTACTGCGTACCACCCACAGACTAATGGGCAGACGGAGCGGGTGAATCAGATAGTTGAGGATATGACCCGATGCTACACTTTAGACCACAGTGGGGCGTGGGATGAGTGGCTGCGACTTATGGAATTTGCTTACAACATTAGTTACCAGGAGAGCTTGTAGATGGCTCCGTTCGAAGCCTTGTATAGGAGGCGATGCAGAACTCCGTTGTTTTGGGCTGAGGCTGGTGAGAGGCCATTGTTAGTTCCTAATGCGCTCGAAGAAATGGAAGTCGCAGTGAAGCTTGTTCGGGAAAAGCTTTGTATAGCTCAGGAGAGGTATGAGAAGAACGCCAATCAGCGTAGGTCTACCTTAGAGTTTTCTGTGGGGGACCTTGTATTTCTTAAGGTTTCCCCGATGGTGGGTGTAAAGAGGTTTGGTTAGAATTGGAAATTGGACCCGAGGTATGTGGGCCCATTTAAGATTTTGGAACGAATTGGCGTGTCAGCTTACAGGTTGGATTTGCCAGCAAACTTCCCAGTTGTTCATAATGTTTTCCATGTTAGCCAATTGCGGAAGTGCGTGCGCAGCAGTGGGCAAGTCTTGGACGTTGTGCCCCAGTTGGAGCCCAACCTCTCTTTTGTTGAAGTGCCGGTCCGTATTTTGGATACTCTGGAACGGGTGCTGCGAAAGAAGTCTATTCCGATGGTGAAAGTTCTTTGGAGGAATCAGGATTTGGAAAGCGCGACTTGGGAGTTAGAGTCGGCTATGAGGGAGGCTTACCCTCAGCTGTTTCCCTGATTAGTTTGGTTTGTTTTTCTTCTTGTAATGTTTGGATTATTACTTTCCTTCTTTAGTAGAAGTGTTGTGCGTAAAGTTTCGGGACGAAACATTCTTTTAGGGGGAGTGACTGTAACGCCCCCGATTTTTTTTTCTGCGATTATTTAATTCTCATTTGGCGTTACGATGACGTGTTTCTGTGGCTTGTGCCATTTGTGGAGTGTGGTTTAACTCCTTAGAACTGAGTGCCCTATTCTGTAGCCTGTTGGCAATATCTCCCTAGCAAGCTGAGTCGTTTTGGGTGACCCGGTGTGGCCTCTCGGGGGAATGTTTGTGTTTGGCTTTATTTGGGTATAACTCGAGTTCTGTTCGTCAAAAGTTAATTTCGACTTCGCCGTTGTGTTCGTAGTGTGGGTATTTAGCTACGGAGCGAATTTCGTCGAATTCCGAGGTGGTTCGGTTTTCGAGTCGTTTTGGGTGTGTTATTAGTAAAAACAAATTAGAAACCCTTTTAGATTAAGTGAACCGGCAGTTTAGGTAGCGGTTAGGGCCGAATAGGCGTGTCCTTTTATTATAAAAGCCTAGTTAAGAAGTGGCGGACCCACTTCTCCTTCCTCCTTCCCGAGACCTGACCGAACCGTCGCCTGTGCTGTTCGCGGAAAGCAGAGGAGAAAACCGCCGGCCTGCTTCCCCTTCGGACGGTGATTTCGGGCTTGTTCGTGGACGGATTTCGATTCCAAAAGTGGTGTTGTCTTGCATCGCTCAGATCTTCATTTCGACGGTAAGATATTCGTTTTTCGTGGAGTTTTGGTGAGATTGGGATTTCGGTTTGGAGGTTTTTCCGCCATTAATGTCCGGGAGTATATTTTTAGGTGTTGCTCCTTCTAGTGCAGAACGAAGAGGAGGGAAAGCCGACCAAGCTTCGCTGGAAATCGAGGCAAGTGGTATTATTGCCCTTGCCATTGTTGTTCTTTTGAATTTTGGAATGTTTACCGGTTAGCCCTAGAGTAGAAACCATGCTTATTCTCTCATTATCTTGCTAAGTTTTAGGGCTAAGATTCTCCTATGAGCCCCCTCCTTGGGCTGTTTGCTCCTCGTGCTAGTTGTGTTCACCATTTAGACTCCCGATTTATAGTTCTAGTTGGGTGCTTTTGCGGGTGGAGCCGAGAGAGAGAGTGAGGGAGGTTATTATGGTAGGGCTCTGGTTAGAACTAGTCTTGGTAGACTCTCGAGTTTTGGTGTTGAGTGTGGTGCACACACTCAAAGCCAAAAGCCGCCCGGACTTGGCGTTGAGTGTGGTGGACATACTCAAAGCCATAGTTCGGTTTGTTCTTTGCGGCTGAGTGGTGGGGTGATTGAGTGAAAATTTTCGTCTAAGTCAAAATCGACGGGAATCACCAAGTGATTCCCGCCGATTTTGACATGTATCGTCAGTGATTCCCACCGATTCGGCGAGAATCATCCTTGATTCCCGCCGATTCGGCGAGAATCATCCTTGATTCCCGCCGATTCGGCGAGAATCATTCTGAATTCCCGCCGGTCGTCGAGAATCATCCTGCATTCTCGCCGATTCAGCGAGAATCGTCCTGCATTCCCGCTGATTCGGCGAGAATTAGTCGGCATTCCCGCCGACCTTCTCTTGTTGGCGTTGGCTTAGGGTTCTCCTGCAGAAGTGAACTTTGGCGTAGAGTGAGTTGACCTCACTCAACGCCAAAGCTATTTTGGCGTTTAGGGAGGTAGACTCACTCAACGCCGCTGTTAGGTTTTGTTGTTTTGCTGAAGGCATTGAGGGAGTGGACCTCACACAACGCTATGGCTGTTCTGGCACTGATTGAGGCTAACTCACTCAACGCCAAGGTCTGGTTAGGCGCTGAGTGGATTCCACCCAACGCCGAGCCGTGTTGAGTAACTTCAACACTGTTTCTCTTTCCTCGATTTATGTTCCCGAGTGAGTTTTCTTGTTTATATTTGTAGTTTCCTTGTCGGCCATGTTTTCTTTCCTAAAGGCCGAATCGTGGGATGTGGATAGTAGTGGTGGTTTGAATCTCTTCATGGGGGAGGTGTTGTGTAATCTAGCCAAAGCCACCCTTATTCTTCTATCTTGCTCCAGGTACAGGCTGGGCAAGGGGGTGGAAGGTCCCTTGTGCTTTATCATGTAGACCCCTGAGCTTGTTGGCATGGAAATTGGTGGTTGGGGGACTGAGTTTGCCTCCAACCCGGATCCACGCTGTTGTTTTGCTACTACCATCTCCCACAGCTTAGGGTGTTAGAAGTTTCTTCCTTGGTAGATTGCAGCACTTTGGCTCTTGGTAGCCTAGTAGGCCTGCAGGATGTTGTTCCTGAGGTGGGTTGATGTTGTTTCTCGCACGTAGTGCATTTCTTATCGTCCTATTTTGGACAGTTGTGACTCTTTCTACGGCCTATTTTTCAGTTACTTTTCCCTTTGGTTGACTCTTTCATGCAGTTTTTACCTTGTTTTGCTTGCTGAGGTATTCTGTTTTCTTTTGGAATGCCTCAGGTTCTGAGCTGTAGCCAGTTGGGTGGCTAGTTTGCAGTGGTGGTGTTGGTGGTCTCTTGGACTTTGGAGATCCGTTTGCCTTGTTGGTGAGGTAGTTTTCAGTACTTTCTTACAGACATACATATGTGCCAGTGGGTTCGTGTCAGGTTGTTGGCGCCCACTCGTAGTTTTTATCTTTGTACTGGATATATTACTTATGCTGCTACCATTTTCTAGAGATAGTCTACTTGCTCTGAGAAAGATTTATGGTAGGTTGCTAGTTACTTTTAAACCATAATTATTCTTATAAGTAAGCTCATGATCAGTATGTTTTATAAAACTAAATCACTATTTTCCAAGCAGCGTATAAAGATCATTTTTCTATATATAATATCAATTAAATGTAGAGTCTTTCATAGTATGAGTGGTTCTCTTGGAACTCTTATACACCCTTTAGGATGCTAAACTTGAATAAAGTATTTTTTCGCAGCGCATAAGTATCGTTTTTTAACTGTGGACTAGGTGATCCACCGAGCCGAGGGATACGGCCTCTAAAATATAACTGATTTTCTAATCATTATACACATGATTTTCTTTCATTAAGTTTGTTGTTGGTTTTGCCTGAGCGTCAGCAGTTATCCCCTGCTTGACGTGGCATCATGACACGTGTTTTCTCATACTCTGATAATTCCTAAATTCGGAGAAAATGCGGGTTGTGACAGGGTTGCCTTACGGGCTGGTTTCCCGGCCACCCATCCACTTCCCAGCTCCGCCACCGCAACCACCACCTTTGGGGAGGTGGGGGCTACCCCAAGCCAGTGGCACGGCCGCCTGAAACGACTTTTCCGGCGAACCCGAGGGGTTTGTTTTCGCCCGAAATTCACGTTTTTGTAGAATTGGATCGGGATCAATTGAGCCCGATTCTTAACCTAAACGATTTCTATGATCTTGCCATGAAGAGAGGAGAGGAGGAGGACCTTTGCGGCGGCCTTAATGCGGGAGGAACGTCAGGATGCCATGGACGATAGTGGCGGCACTCGACTTCTGCAATAGCACTATGAACTGCAATGGCTCCTTCGAGTAAGTGGTTGAAAAGAATCCCCTGGGTCCAGGGATGCTTTTAAGAAGATAAAATGGGGGAGGGGAGGGGTCTAAATGGTGGTGGCCATTAATGTCCTTTTAAAGGTGATTTCGGCCATGACTGTAACGCCCCCAATTTTTCGGCAATTATTTAAATTCTCGTTTGGCGTTACGTGGCGCATTTCCGGCTCGTGCCGTTATTAGAGTACCTCGTTAGGTGTTCTTAGAGGTTATAGCCTGTTGTATTGTTTCGCCAGCTAGCCGGCGTTTGTTTTGGAGGCCCGGCTGAGCCTCTTAGGGAATCCTTGTGCTTTGGCTTCCGGCAGGGTTAGCCCGAGTGTGTGATCGTCGAAAGTTGTTTCCGACTTCGCCGTTGTTTTCGTAGCCCGAGTGTTTGACAACAGTGCGAGTTTGGTCGAAATCCGAGATCGTTTATTTTCGCGTCGTTTCGACGTTTCCGTATTAGCGAGTAGTAGTTGTTTTTTTTTGTTTTGTTTTTCGTGCATGGCTTTATGTGGCCAAGCTTGGTGAGGATTGTGCTAGTTTCATATAATTATATATATACTGTTGTTTTTGGTGAAAGCTGGGTGTGGATAGTCGTTTTATATAGGCATTTATACATATACGTACGTATGAAGCTTATAAAATATATACGTGCTGTTATTATTATTGGTATATATATTAGTAATGATAATGTTGGCGATTAGTGTAGGTTTATAATGTAAATGGTGGCTTATGTTTAATACTTAGGCTTATATTAGTGTATAGGCTTATAGTTTATTACTTTTGTTATATTGAATTAATGTTGGTTGTTAGTATATAGGTATAGGGTTTCTTTTTATTTTATATTAGGTTATTCTCTCCCAACCTGGCGGCCCGTTCTTATGGAATGAGGAAAATGGCGGATACAAGATGGAGCTCCGACCGTTCAGCCCTTGTCCTGTAGAGCTCGGAACTTCTGTTTGAGGCCGGATCCGAACTACTCTAGGCAAGACCTTCGTTCCGAGGTAAACATTTTGGGATTTCACCATCTCTTTTTCTGAATCGGGTGTTGCGGGTTCGCCCTTTTTTCGTGCTTTGATCGCCCAGATTGTTTTTCCAGTTTACTTTCTAATGGATTGTTGCTTGCGGCCGACCTGTTGGGAAGAGTATTGTTGGCCGAAGTTCTTCTAAAACCAAGGCAAGTGTGCCCTTCGCCCTTGCCAAAGAAATTCTGTGTCATGCCCATTTAGTTATCCGTAAATCTGTACCGATCTTCATTCCAAAAATTTTTTTTACATTATACCGAGGGTTTTTCGTATAGTTCGTACAGATCTTCATTTCAGAATTTATATTATACTAAGTGATGTTTGTATAGCTTGCCAGATCCTCATTTCCAGATTTGTGTTATCCCTTTTGATACTATTGGTTGCCTCTAATAGTCGCTGCTTCATTTTTTTTTGTGTTTGGGGTTTGGATCTTGCCCAGATCGGGTATAACCCGAGTGCTCCTCTGTTTTAAGTTTTGTTCATTTCATGATTTATATAATAGTTTGCCATTTTTCGTTGGTGTAAACCATTGTTATAGTTTTGTTATAACTGTTTTTTTCAAGATTATATTATAGCTTGCTCCGTAGTCGCTTCAAAATCGGATTACTATCAAAACCACCCGATCCTCTTGTCACTTTTTTGTGTGTGTGTCAATCCTCTTGTTTGCAATTTGTGTCAAGCCCCATGCTAATGTTTGGTATCAAACCACCCAAGTTAATTGTTTATGGATTGTATCAAGCTAATTTATTATGGGTTGTATAAAGCTAAGTGTTTATGGTTTGTAGCAAGTTGACTATTAGAGTTTGTATCAAGCTAATTGTATAGGTTTAGTTAAAAATTAAGCTACTTAGTTATATTTAATATCACGTTATTGGTAAGCGTTCAGTATCAAGCTACTTACATAAATTTAGTATCGTATCTCTTTCAATTTATTTGTGCCAAACCACGTGCTTGGACAAACTCAAGGTTTAGTCCATTGGTATATATATAAAGCTCTTAGGTGGGTTGCTATAGATGAAATAGGGTTGTGTTGACTCCTTGGTGGTTCATGAAACCACCAGTAAGGGTTTCCCCAAGCCACTTGGTGCTGGAGTAGGATGTGATTTAGGGGAGAGTTGGACCGATGCCGCCACCCCTGTTTTCTTCTTGTCTTACTAAGACAATATGGGTTGTTTGGCTGAGTGGACTGATGCCACCACCACAGCACCACGATGATATTTAGGCCTGGAAGACTTGGTTTGACATGTGGTCACCAGTCTAGGCCCTTGTTATTGATTTTGTCCATCTCCAGTACTAGGTGACTCTTTCCGCTCTAGCTCTATGTTAGGATTTTATTATTGTGCTAAACCTTTTTGCAGAGATCCTTGAAGCTCGGCTTCATTCGTGCTCTTGGTGCACTCCCTTTCTACTCACTTTTGTTGGGTATTAGTTTTACCTGTCTTACTTACCTTCTTTTACCTGTACCTGTTTGCTTCACTTTCACTTACTTCTGACCTGATTTTAATTCCTGTATAAATCTATTGTACCCTTGCTTTTCCTTTTGATAGTTGTTTTGTTGAGGTGTTCATTTTTTTGAATACCTCAGGTACAGGTATTTAGCCGACTGTGCGGCTAGTTGGCTCCTGGAGATTTTCTAGCAATTCAGCCACTTCTGTGGTTCTCTGTTCCTCTTGTTTGGGATGTAGTTTTCTTTAGACATGTAGTATAGACACACCTACTCACCAGTGGGTTCGTGTCAGTTGTTGACACCCACTGGTGGTTTCTCTTTTAGATACTTTGCACTTGCTTACACTGTTAGTTTTTCTGCTTTTGGATATATTAAACTTGCTCTTTGGATGATTTATGTTAGGATGCTAGTTATTTTTAAACCCTAAAACACTATTAAGTATATACAACTCATGATCTGCATGTTTTACAAAACTCATACACTACTTTCAAGACAACGTAAAAAGATCATTTTTCTTATATATAAAAATGTAATCTAGGGTCTTGCATAGTATAAGATGTCCCCTGGGGACACTTATGCGTTCTCTCTTACGTTGCATAAATGTAAACAAGGTATTTTCCGCTACGTATACGTATAATTTTGAAGTGTGGACTAGATGATCCACAGAGCCGAGGGATACAGCCTTAAAAATATAACTAAATTTCCAATAATTTAACTTATGAATTTTCATAAAATAAAGTAGTTAGTGTGCTGCCTGAGCGTCAGCAGTTATCCCCTGCTCGACGTGGCATCACGACACGTGTTTTTTCTCAGACTCTGATAATTCTTTAATTTGGAGAAAATGCGGGTTGTGACAGTTGGTATCAGAGGGAGGTTGCATGACAACTTGTCGGGCAGCCTTTCCTTGTAGGTATTAGATGTTTAGCATCATATCATACACACACCGATATGTCATCAGCACGTCTTGGCTGAAGCACGAACACTACACTCATAGCATAACATGAAGTATACGAGGCATATTATGTAGTATGGGATGCATAATATGTGTTCGTATATGGATCCACCATAGGGGCAACATGTGAGGGTTATGTAGTATGGGGTGCATAACCTCACCACATGAATGCGGCTAGCACGTTTTCTTTTTTTCGTTGCATGGAAATGTTATGTAGTATGGGATGCATAACATTTTCATGTGTACGCCGCTCATAACATGCATTAGGACCTGTTTAGAATGCATAGCACAAACATGCATAGCATAACATTGCATAAGCACAATGTGCCAAGCTTAAGATTTGCAGGATGACATATGTACACACATGGTTTTGAGTCAAAAAGAATATAAATACATGCATTCATGGTCTATGCACAAGAGTTAGTATGATGGTGGTAAACCATCTTAGGTTAAGCATGATATCATTTTTTTTGTAAAAAAATATATATATATATAAAACTCCAGAGCAAGTTGGCAGTTGAAGCAAGTACTTATGTAGGTTTGTCTATACCTAATTGTTTTGTCCTAGTAGTTGAACTAGGTTTCGATTATTGTTTTGTTTGCTCGTATAGCATGGCGCATAAGCATAGAGTGACGAGGTCGACTCCCCAATCTGAGGGCAAGTCGTTAGGCGCGCAGAGAGAGACGGTGATTGTAGAACTGCGCCAGAGCATAAAGACCATGGCGGGTCAGGTAGTGGCGATGCAAGTGTAGTTGCAAGAATTGTTGGCTGCCACCTTAGGACGACAGCCTAGTGAGCCAGCCCCCCCCCCCCCCCCCCCCCCCCGCAGTGGTGGAAAATGAGAGCGAGATCAGCAAATTGAATAAGATTGCTTCTGGATTGTTTGCTGTTGAAGAGTGCAGAGTAAAAGGCTTCTTGGGTGGCCTCCCAAATGACATTCAGCAGTACTCTAATACTTACCAATTCGAGACTGTTGTAAGGTCAGTGGAAATTGCTCTTAAAGTTGAGACTATGGGCCATGCTAAGGACAGAGACATGATGTTAAGGAATGATGAAAGGAAGACCGATGAAGGTAAGACCATCCAGGTATCCGGTGATGTTTCAAGGAAAAGGAGTAAGGAAATGTGTAGCTTCTGTGGCCGGTCAGACCTCCCCTTTGAAAGATGTTTTAAGCAAATGAAGGCTCAAAAGAAGGACCATGTTCAGGAGGTTCAGAAGACCCCCAAAGGAGATCTGGTGTGTACATCGTGCAAGAAGAAGGGGCATGAGGTGACCCATTGTTGGGATAAGGGTAAGGTCTGCTTTCAATGTGGGCAAAAGGGGCATGTTAAGGCAAGGTGCCCGCAATTTCAACCTACGTTTCAGCCTGCCCCACCTCAAGTTTTACCTCAGGTGCAGTTATTGGACAAAGGAAAGGGTAAGCTGATTGCGTCGATCGAGGAAGAAATTTAGTCTTCGACCCAAGTGATTTCAGGTTAGGTTATAACTTGTTTTATCTTCTTCCTAGTTTGTCGTTTATTCGTTTAGTTGTGTACACGATTTGTATAGGGAAGTTTAAGGTAAAGAACAGTTAGGCGCATTTTCTTTTGGTTTTGTCGCAACCCACCCGTTCGGGTCTAGGGCCTTGGTAGAGTGTCATGGGTTGACCCTCTGTCGGATTGGTGACATGTTTTGTGTCAAGTTTTCCTTCTGATGATTCGGTGGTATCAGACCAAGTTGTTCAGTGATGTCCGAATCAATTGGGTGATTTTCTAATGACTTTTGATTTAAAGGTGATAGACCGGGAAGTTTTTGATGTGATTTTGGGCATGTATGGGTCATCTAGGCATGACGCTATTATCCGGTGCAAAATTTAGCGCTTGAACCTCAGGATGTGTGCTAGGTCTTCTGCGGTTTTTTCTTGGAAGCCATTAGCTTCGAGATGTTTGTTTGTTTGGGTTCAGTTTTTTGAAACCGGTGTTCATTGTCGCGCTTAGAGGAGATTCCCTTGGTGCACGAGTGTTCGGATGTTGTCCTAGTTAACTTTCCTCCTGTGTGAGGCGTAGAGTTCGTCCTAAATCTGGACCTTTTGTGATTGTGTTTTTAGGTGACGTTTTTGGGTATTCTATAGTGTTGTAAAACATGCCCATCCTTGTCCTTAGTGTTGCCTGCCTTGATGAACCTCAAGATGTGTGTTAGGTTGAGCAGGTTTGCGTTTTTGGTTATGTCGTATGGTTTGGCAAGTGTACCCTCAGCCTTTATGGATTTGATGAACCGCGTGTACAAGGACTTCCTGGATAAGTTCGTGGTCGCGTTCATCGGCGATGTTTTGATTTATTCCCGCGATGCTGTGGGGCGTGACCGGCATCTGCGTTTGGTTTTATCTGCTTTGAAGGACCATAAGCTATTCGTCAAATTTAGTAAATGCAATTTTTGGTTACCTCGGGTTTCTTTCTGGGTCATGTGGTTAGCAAGGACAGGATTTATGTCAACCCATAATAGATTGTTGCTATTATAGAATGAGATTTCAGCCGATCCAGAGAAAAATAGCTGTGGTTATGGAATGGGCTAGGATTTCAATCGAGGCATGAGAATGCAGTTTTGTTTGGAGAAATAAGCGCGAGGAATCTTTTCAAGAATTAAAGATTTGAGCATGCACTGCTCCGGTTTTGACATTCCCTACGAAAGGCTTAGATTATACCGTTATATGAACGCATATCACGTGGGGCTTGGTTGCGTTTAATGAAGAAGGGAAAAGTAGTAGCGTATGGGCCAAGACAACGGAAGATTCATGAAAGGAACTACCCTACGCAGGATCTAGAGTTCGCAGCTAGGAATTTTGAGCTAAGGTTGTGGAGACACCTGTTGTAAGACGCACAATGCAAGAATTACACTACTCATACGGGTTGAAGTATGTCTTCACTCAGAAAGTATTAGCTGGAATGGTTAGGGTGTGTCATTGATTTTCAGGTTATGATTTGATACTATCCGGGCAAGCTAACGTAGTAGCCGACGCCCCAAGTAGAAAGACCTGGAAATTTTCAGATATCGCAGCTAAATTTGTTGATAGAAGAATTTCTTTTAACAGGCATTTCAGTGAGAAGTTGTGCCATGCCAAGTAGTGGGTGGGGACCTAGCCTTCATGGACTTCTTTTACAAGGTTTCATCAAAAGGACGATCCTGATTTACTGCACCTTTGTAATAGAACGGAGAAGGGGAATTTACCGCTACAAAAAATTTGTATCCCCAATATCGAAAGTATACGAGTTGAATTGTGTAGTGAGGCGCATGGTGTCAGTGTTGCCTACCACCGTGTCCTAACTAAGATGTATTAGGACTTGAAGCAGATTGCTTTGTGTTTGTTTCTGAGTGTTCCACCTGGTAGCATGTTAAGGCCGATCATGGAAGGCCTGGTGGCAAGTTGACTCCATTGGAGATCCTGACTTGAAAGGGGGAGAGCATCTCGATGGATTTTATTTCAGGCTTGCCGAGATCTCCGAGAGAATTTGATTCAGTCTTGGCTATGGTTGTCAGATTAGCGAAGTATGTTCACTTCGTACATTAATGAGATAGATTACCCCTTGAAGAAAATAGTTTAGCTGAATCTGAATAAAGTCATCCGATTGCTTGGAGTTCCTTTAAGCAACATATCAGACCGAGACTCCAGGTTTACGTCTCGCTTCTGGAAGAGTTTGCAAGAAGGTTTGGGTACTGATTTGAGATATTCTACCACATATCATCCGCAGAAAAATGGTCAGGAGGAGCGAGTTAACCCGATCGTGGAGGATACAATCAGATGTTATATTTTTGACCACGGAGGAGCGTGGGATGAGCGTTTGAGGCTGATGGAATATGCGTGCTATAACAATTATCAAGAAAGCCTGCAAATGGCTCCTTTTGAGCTCTGCATGGGAGGCGCTGCAGGAATCCCCTGTCTTGGACCGAGGTTGGTGAGAGGTCATTGTTGGGCCCGGATGCCCTTGAAGAAATGTATGTTGCTGCGAGGCTTATTCGAGAGAAGCTCCAGATAGCCCTGGAGCGATATGAGAAGAACGCCAACCGGCGTATATCTGAATTGGTATTTGCTGTGGGAGACTTGGTATTTTTTAAAGTTTCCCCGATGATTGAAATCAAGAGGTTTGGTAAGAATCGAAAGTTGGACCCAAGGTATGTGGGGCCATTTATAATCATTGAGCGAATTGGTGTGGCAGCTTATAGGCTGGATTTGCCCGCGAACGTTCCTGGCGTGCGCAATGTTTTTCACGTCAGTCAACTACGGAAGTGTGTGCTAAACGATATGCAAGTTTTGGATTTTGTGTCTCAGTTAGAGCCGAATCTTTCTTATGTTAAGACGCCTGTCCACATTTTTGGATACTCAAGATCAGGAGTTACGGAGAAAGTCAATCATGTTGGTCAAAGTTTTGTGGAGGAATCAGGGCGTGGAAGCGCGACTTGGGAATGAGAGTCGGCTATGAGGGAGGCTCACCCTCATCTGTTTCCCTGATTGTGCTCGGTATGTTTGGTATTCTTTTTACTAACTCGTGGTTAGTTCTATTCTTTTCCTTCTATGATAGAAGTTGTGAGCGTAAAGTTTCGGGACGAAACTTTCTTTTAGAGGGAGTAACTGTAACGCCCCCAATTTTTTCGGCAATTATTTAAATTCTCGTTTGGCGTTACGTTGGCGCATTTCCGGCTCGTTCCATTGTTAGAGTACCTCGTTAGGTGTTCTTAGAGGTTATAGCCTGTTGTATGGTTTCCCCAGCTAGCCGGCGTCTGTTTTGGAGGCCCGGCTGAGCCTCTTAGGGAATCCTTGTGCTTTGGCTTCGGGCGGGGTTAGCCCGAGTGTGTAATCGTCGAAAGTTGTTTCCGACTTCGCCGTTGTTTTTGTTGCCCGAGTGTTTGACAATAGTGCGAGTTTGGTCGAAATCCGAGATCGTTTATTTTCGCGTCGTTTCGACGTTTCCGTGTTAGCGAGTAGTAGTTGTTTTTTTTTGTTTTGTTTTTCGTGCATGGCTTTATGTGGCCAAGCTTGGTGAGGATTGTGCTAGTTTCATATAATTATATATATACTGTTGTTTTTGGTGAAAGCTGGGTGTGGATAGTAGTTTTATATAGGCATTTATACATATACGTACGTGTGAAGCTTATAAAATATATACGTGTTGTTATTATTATTGGTATATATTAGTAATGATAATGTTGGCGGTTAGTGTAGGTTTATAATGTAAATGGTGGCTTATGTTTAATACTTAGGCTTATATTAGTGTATAGGCTTATAGTTTATTACTTTTGTTATATTGAATTAATGTTGGCTGTTAGTATATAGGTATAGGGTTTCTTTTTATTTTATATTAGGTTATTCTCTCCCAACCTGGTGGCCCGTTCTTACGGAATGAGGAAAATGGCGGATACAAGATGGAGCTCCGACCGTTCAGCCCTTGTCCTGTAGAGCTCGGAACTTCTGTTTGAGGCCGAATCCGAACTACTCTAGGCAAGACCTTCGTTCCGAGGTAAACATTTTGGGATTTCACCATCTCTTTTTCTGAATCGGGTGTTGCGGGTTCGCCCTTTTTTCGTGCTTTGATCGCCCAGATTTTTTTTCCAGTCTACTTTCTTATGGATTGTTGCTTGCGGCCGACCTGTTGGGAAGAGTATTGTTGGCCGAAGTTCTTCTAAAACCAAGGCAAGTGTGCCCTTCGCCCTTGCCAAAGAAATTCTGTGTCATGCCCATTTAGTTATCCGTAAATCTGTACCGATCTTCATTCCAAAATTTTTTTTACATTATACCGAGGGTTTTTCGTATAGTTCGTACAGATCTTCATTTCAGAATTTATATTATACTAAGTGATGTTTGTATAGCTTGCCAGATCCTCATTTCCAGATTTGTGTTATCCCTTTTGATACTATTGGTTGCCTCTAATAGTCATTGCTTCGTTTTTTTTTGTGTTTGGGCTTTGGATCTTGCCCAGATCGGTTATAACCCGAGTGCTCCTCTGTTTTAAGTTTTGTTCATTTCATGATTTATATAATAGTTTGCCGTTTTTCGTTGGTGTAAACCATTGTTATAGTTTTGTTATAACTATTTTTTTTCAAGATTATATTATAGCTTGCTCCGTAGTCGCTTCAAAATTGGATTACTATCAAAACCACCTGATCCTCTTGTCACTTTTTTTTGTGTGTGTCAATCCTCTTGTTTGCAATTGGTGTCAAGCCCCATGCTAATGTTTGGTATCAAACCACCCAAGTTAATTGTTTATGGATTGTATCAAGCTAATTTATTATGGGTTGTATAAAGCTAAGTGTTTATGGTTTGTAGCAAGTTGACTATTAGGGTTTGTATCAAGCTAATTGTATAGGTTTAGTTAAAAATTAAGCTACTTAGTTATATTTAATATCACGTTATTGGTAAGCGTTCAGTATCAAGCTACTTACATAAATTTAGTATCGTATCTCTTTCAATTTATTTGTGCCAAACCACGTGCTTGGACAAACTCATGGTTTAGTCTGTTGGTATATATATAAAGCTCTTAGGTGGGTTGCTCTAGATGAAATAGGGTTGTGTTGACTCCTTGGTGGTTCATGAAACCACCAGTAAGGGTTTCCCCAAGCCACTTGGTGCTGGAGTAGGATGTGATTTAGGGGAGAGTTGGACCGATGCCGCCATCCCTATTTTCTTCTTGTCTTACTAAGACAATATGGGTTGTTTGGCTGAGTGGACTGATGCCACCACCACAGCACCACGATGATATTTAGGCCTGGAAGACTTGGTTTGACATGTGTTCACCAGTCTAGGCCCTTGTTATTGATTTTGTCCATCTCCAGTACTAGGTGACTCTTTCCGCTCTAGCTCTATGTTAGGATTTTATTATTGTGCTAAACCTTTTTGCAGAGATCCTTGAAGCTCGGCTTCATTCGTGCTCTTGGTGCACTCCCTTTCTACTCACTTTTGTTGGGTATTAGTTTTACCTGTCTTACTTACCTTCTTTTACCTGTACCTGTTTGCTTCACTTTCACTTTCTTCTGACCTGATTTTAATTCCTGTATAAATCTATTGTACCCTGCTTTTCCTTTTGATAGTTGTTTTGCTGAGGTGTTCATTTTTCTGAATACCTCAGGTACAGGTATTTAGCCGACTGTGCGGCTAGTTGCCTCCTAGAGATTTTCTAGCATTTCAGCTACTTCTGTGGTGCTCTGTTCCTCTTGTTTGGGAGGTAGTTTTCTTTAGACATGTAGTATAGACACACCTACTCACAAGTGGGTTCGTGTCATTTGTTGACGCCCACTAGTGGTTTCTCTTTTAGATACTTTGCACTTGCTTACACTGTTAGTTTTTCTGCTTTTGGATATATTAAACTTGCTCTTTGGATGATTTATGTTAGGATGCTAGTTATTTTTAAACCCTAAAAACACTATTAAGTATATACAACTCATGATCTGCATGTTTTACAAAACTCATACACTACTTTCAAGACAACGTAAAAAGATCATTTTTCTTATATATATAAAAATGTAATCTAGGGTCTTGCATAGTATAAGATGTCCCCTGGGGACACTTATGCGTTCTCTCTTAGGTTGCATAAATGTAAACAAAGTATTTTCCGCTACGTATACGTATAATTTTGAAGTGTGGACTAGATGATCCACAGAGCCGAGGGATACGGCCTTAAAAATATAACTAAATTTCCAATAATTTAACTTATGAATTTTCATAAAATAAAGTAGTTAGTGTTCTGCCTGAGCGTCGGCAGTTATCCCCTGCTCGACGTGGCATCACGACACGTGTTTTTTCTCAGACTCTGATAATTTTTTAATTTGGAGAAAATGCGGGTTGTGACAATGACAAGGGGGGTTGTACATGGCTCAATCCAGCCAGGAAATGGCTGGAAACTCCTCCTCTTCCATAGAGGATTTGAATCCAGCCATAATGGGGGTGGGGAGGTGAGCCAAAGCTTCAATGACCATTAATAGCCCTTGAAGGTGAAGCTCGGCCATGGCTATGCAGCCACCTCCTGACCATGAACAACCACCAAAATGGCCCCTGGTCTTCCCTGGATCAGGTGGGGAGTTGGGCTAGCCAATGGAGATTGGCCCTTGGCCTCCTTGGCCATGAATGACTTACTTCTATAATTTTCTCTCTCCTCCAGTAAAGGAAAATGAAGCTTTCTCTCTCTCTCCTAGTAAACAAGTTGACTTGGTCAATCCTGTGGTCTAAAAATAGCCCACTCATACAAATCAATATTCTTATTAAGCCACATGAGGGGGCTTGAGCTTGGGCAAGCCCATTTGGGCTAGGTTGACCCAAAATGGGCTTGGGTTGACTTATGTCCACCTAGACTCTAGGGCTGATCCTAATGGATACCTATTGACCCATTGGCCCTTCTTAGGGTCTAGGTAGGTCTAGTTAGGGTTGACTTGGCACATTGGAGGTCACATGACCCTTGGTAAGGGCACTTTGACCACTTTAGATCAAGGGTTGATTTGGGTCAACTCAGGCTCTAGAGTTGACCCCAATGGATCTTTGGTGACCCATTGACACCACTTTAGGTCTAGGGAGACCTGGTAAAGGTTGGTTGGGCACATTTGAGTCCAACTTCCCTTAGTTAGGGCACCTTGCCAAATTTAGGCCTGTGGTGGTCCTACGTGATATTGGCCACTTTGGGTCGACTCTAATATACCCTTAAGGCTCTAGTGAACCCTCTAATAGGTTAGTGATGTTGTGGTGGGGGTCATGGAGTCATGGTAAAGCCCTAAGGTAAATCCCTAGGTTTGGTGATGAGGTTGTGCCATAGGCAGACCAAGGTGATTCTCACCTTGGCCTCCGATCACTTGGCCCTTTTTAGCTTCCTAGGGTTTTGTCATGACCTAGTCATGAACAAAACCACTCTTAGGGGTCTAGTTGGAAATGGTATGTTACATACTACTCATCTCAAACTTAGAATGCATAAGGTTGGAAAACCTCTTGCATAGTTTGGGATCTATAGAGCCAAATATTATGTCATCTGCATATATTTGTACTAACAGTATTTTATCATGATGATGCTTGAAAAACGAAGTCCTATCTACCATGCCTCTAGAAAACTTATTCTCTAACAAGAAGCTATCTAGGGTCTTATACCAAGCTCTTGGAGCTTTCTTGAGGCCATAGAGAGCTTTATGCAATCTATAAACAAAAGAGGCTTGAGTTGGATAAATAAAACCTGGTGGTTGTTCAACATACACCTCTTCTTTGAGTTCTCCATTTAGAAAGGCAATTTTAATATCCATCTGATAGACTTTGAATTTTTGAGATACAGCATAGGCCAAGAAAATTCTAATTGCCTCTAAGCATGCCACTGGTGCAAAGGTTTGATCAAAATCAATGCTTTCTTCCTGCATACAACCTTGAGCAACAAGCCTTGCCTTATTCCTTATAATTGCTCCTTGTTCATCCAACTTATTTTTGAACACCCATTTTGTTCTAATGACTGGGCAATTCTTTGGTCTTGGGACCAATTCCCAAACTCTACATCTCTCAAATTGGTTGAGCTCCTCTTGCATTGCAAGGATCCAGTGAGGATCTTGCTCAGCATCTTGAATGGAATGAGGTTCAACTTGAGAAATGAAGCAGGCATTCATCAGATCCTGGTGGAGTTGATGCCTAGTCATCACACCTACTGATATGTCTTCAATCACTTGAGATACAGGATGATCTCTAAGTGTGATTAAATCAGCAGGAGGAGTTGGTTGTTCAACAGCTTCAGCAACTGATTCCTCTTGTGGAATAAAGACTGTTGTTGGAACTTCTTCTGTTTGAACATTGTCCTCTTCATCACTGCTATCAGCAACCTATGGAGAAAGATGTATGACAACCTAAGGGGTGAGGATCACATTCTCCAACTTCTCACACAAGGTGGGTACCTGTAAAGTCTGACTGGTAGAAGCATTCTTCTCCTTATAAAACATGTTAGCTTCATCAAACGATACATGTACGGACTCTTCAATTTTCAAAGTTGATTTATTATAAACCCTATAAGCCTTGTTTACATGGGAATATCCTAGAAAAATTCCCTTTCGGACTTAGCTTCAAACTTTCTAGTGTATTTTTGGTTGTTAATATGTATGTAACAGACACAACCAAATACTCTAAAATAGTCTAATTTAGGTTTCTTCCCTTTGAGTAGCTCATAAGGGGTCTTAGCCTTAAGCTTGTGTATTAAGCTTCTATTCAGGATATAGTTAGCTGTGCTCACTGCCTCTGCCCTAAAGGGAAGGGGCAAGTATGCATCAGTAAGTAATGTACCTGCAGCTTCAATCAGGGTTCTGTTTTTCCTTCCAGCTACCCCATTTTGTTGAGGAGTTCTAGGAGACAAAAATCATTGCCTGATACCTTCCTTCTCACAAAAATCTTGCATACGAAGAGACTCAAACTCAGTACCATGATCACTTCTGATCAATACATCTTGAGTAAAGAACTCAATCTGTATGCACTTGAGAAAATCTGTAGGAACCTTGAAGTTATTTGACTTGTTTTTCAAGAAGAACACCCAAGTGAAGCTAGAGAAGTCATCTATAATTAATAAGGTGTAAGACTTCCCTCCTAGGTTTTGTACAACAATGGGTCCAAAGAAATCCATGTGAAGCAAGTACAAAATCCTAGGTCAGTCACTCTTATTAATGGATTTGAAAATATTTTTAGTTTGCCTGCCTAGTTGACAAGCCCTGCACAGGCTTTCCTTCTTATAGGGGTAAGAAGGCAATCCTCTTATAAGGTTCTCCTTTGATAGCCTAGCAATGTATTTTAAATTTATATGTCCTAACCTCCTATTTCATTATTCATTCTGATTACTAGATTGGTTAAATATAAAAATTTCATTTATGGCTGAGTTAAAGTTAACAATATAAATGTTACCTACTCTAGAACTAGTTAAAACAACTATGTTGTCAGCTGAAGAAATAATGCAAGAGGACTGATTGAATGATACCTGAAATTCTTCATCACAAAGTTGACTGATGGAGATCAAGTTATGTTTCAATCCACTTACATATGCTACCTTCCTGAATGTGACAGCTCCTATTTTTACTTCTCCATAGCCTTCAGTCTGGCCACAGTTGGAGTCACCAAAATTAACTTTAGGTACTAGCTTTGACTTGTAGCTGGATAAGTTATCCTTCCATCCAATCATGTGCTTTGAGCACCCACTGTCCAGATACCATTGCTGTTTATATGATGGACAACTCTTTACCTACAACAATTAAAAGGTTAGTTATTCTTGACCCAGGTTATCTTGGGTCCTTTATTTTCTTGATAAGAAAACTTGAAATAACAGAACTAGCTGGCTGAGATTGATATCCTAGTGGATGATACCTCCTATGTGGAATTTCCCAATGTGTGAAAGGATTAACTGTTTCCCTTTTCTGATTAGAGTTTTTGTTAAAGTTAGAATTTCTGTCAGGATTAGGAGTTTAATTACTTCTTACTGGGTTCGACGATTAAAAGTGAGATCGTCGATCTGAGTTCGACGACATGGGTTAGGATCATCGATCTCTGCTCAGAGAGGGATAATATTCATTCTATGTGCCCCATGTTCGTCGATCTCTACTCGATGAACCTTACATAAATCGTCGATCACAGTAAGACAATTGATTTTAGTAAATATTTTTGTTCATAGATCATCGATTGGGTTCGACGATCTGTTCACATTTCGTTGATCTGAGTTAGACGAAAACTGCTGAACATTAATTTTGTTTTGATTTTGTCTGTTTCTATTTTTCTATTTGAGGTTTGTTTCTATTTGCAGTTGGGGGTTTTTCATAGATTAGTTTTTTACCCTTTTCAGAGATGAAATTTACAGGAGTCCTTAGTATATTTTTCTGAACAAGTGGGGGTTGGCTTGATGAAGCACCGAAGCCCAGCTTGCCAGTGAGTCTGGCATTAATAGTGCTTGTAATGTCCATCAGCTTGAGGCTTCTCCCATTAAGGGATTCTTCAAGTTGCCTTGCCTCAGCTAGTTCAGTTTTTAATTTGATTATTTGTTCATTAGCAAGTGTAATATCATCTTTTAGTTGATTATTCTCTGCAACTAGATTACTTTGATCATTTAATTTCTCTCTAAGTTGTTTGATTTCTTTTTCTGAACTAATTTCACTTATACACAGTTTTAAATTCAAGTAAGAAATCTTCTGAATTGAAATCAAAAGATGAGAGTACCTGGTCCACTTCAGAGAGTGGTTCTTCATCATCTGATGAGTCTTCTGAATGAATGAATGCTGGAAGCACCAATTGCCATTAGGCAAACTTCCTTTTCCTTTGCTTCCTCTTCATCTTCATCACTAGAGCTAGAGGATGAGGAATCCTCTTCTGTATCACTCCAAGTTTCTGCTACAAAGCCTTTCTCTTTCCTCTTATGTTTGCTTGAGGAAGGCTTGCCACACTTCTGTTTTCTGGTGTCATTATCTTTTCTTTTCTCCTTCTTCTGATTCTATGGACACTAAGAGATGTAGTTTCCAGGTTTCCTGCAACCAAAATAAACAACCTCTTTAGTTGGTGTTTTGTCATACCTGGGCTTATCTTCTTGTCTGGATGACTTCTTCCTGAAGTTTCTTTTGCCCATCTTGTAAAATCTCTTTGCTAAGAGACTCAAGAATTCTTCATTAGCAGTAGGATCTGCTGTTTCTTCTGTAGCCTTGAATGCAATATTTTTCTCTTTTCTAACTAGAGTAGAAGTCTTCTGCTCTGCCTTTGTCAGGTGCTCAAAAGATTTGAGCTTCCCTAGAAGAGTTTGTGTGGAGATTTATATAATGCTTCTTGCATCCTTTATTGGCCAGATCCTTGTGTCCCATGAGCTCGGAATACACATCAAGATCTTGTCATTGATCTCAATCAATGAGATGTCCTTGTCCAATGTCTTCAGTTCAATAATGATGGCACTCAATCTTCCATACATTTCTTCCACTAACTCACTGTCCTCTTTTCAGTAATTCTCATATTTGGAGATAAGAAGGGATCTTCTATCCTTTCTTTCTTCTACTGAGCCTGCCATCATCTTGTTCAAGTAGTCCCAGATGGCCATTGCTGATGTGCAATCAGTAACCTTTTAGAATATGTCATCTGACATGGTCTAGGCCAGTATGTTCATGGCCCTGGCATCAGCAACCTTTGCTTTCTTCTGTGCATCAGTCCAGTCTGGTGGTTGAACTGCATGAGTGTCAGTAGTTGTAGAAGTGGTTATAGTGTTTTGAGGTGGACCTGTCAAAATGGAGTTAAAAGTGTCTTCATTAATTGAGTTCATGTATAATATGATTCTTTTCTTCCAAATACTGAACTTATTTAAGTTACAGACTGAAGTTCTGGTTCTTGCATAGTCCTTGTTTTGTGTCATGTGATAAAAGAATAACTAAGGAAAAAGAAAATCTGAATAAGCAAGGATCTTGTTTCAAGTGTTAGCTTGTTCAACCAAAGAAACCAACCCTCTGATACCAATTGAAAGAAATGACTTAAGGCAATTGATAATCCTCTAATATCAATTGAAAAAAATAGGTTATTCAGATCTACTCTAGAGGGAGGGGGTGAATAGAGTATTAAAATTTTTTGGCTATTTTTACTTTTATATCAGAGTTAAAATATAAGTGATATCAATAATAAATAAATAAAAGAAAATAGGCAAGTTATTCTAATTATCACGGCAAACAGCAAGAGCAAGAAGAAAATGAGCAACCAGACGACACAAGAAATTTATAGTTGTTCCCCAAATCTGGGTGCATCCACTCTTCTACCACCCTGGTAGGAATCACTCTCAGGTTTTTGATCAGGTGACTGCCACCAAATAATATCTATTTGCAGAGAGATATTGCAACCCTTTTGTCTTTTGATCAGGTGCGGGAAAACTACTGAAGTCTTTTGATAAGGAGACCTCACAACCAAGAATTAATTTTGAAGGGAGTAAGAACCCTGTATACAGTGGGGGAAAGTAAAAGTTGAGTTGTCTTCTCTGTTCTCAAACAAATGAGAGAAGACTTGAGAGTGATCCTGATGATGTCAAGGCTTGTCCTGTGATCTTGAATGATTCAGGAATCCAAAGCCTTACTCAGGGTATATTTCTTGATTTCCAGAAAGTTTAGACTGATTGTGATGAATTTCTCTTCTTGCTTCCTGGAAGAACACTTGTGTGAAGAACTGAAAACTGTTCTTCTTTGCATTTCTTGTGTTCTATGTGTGAATGTCAATCTCCCATTTTTTGTCTCTACTGTGTGTTTTGTATTTTCTCTCTTGATTCACTGTGTATCATTCCTTTGAATAATCCAATCTAAATTCAAACTTGCACACCTTGATTGACTGCCAAAATCATGGGAACTTGTGCAATGGCTATAAGGGAATTAAATTCATTTCCCTAACTGTCCTATGAATTGCTGTATAATAACTCTGTGAATACCAGTAATTAATGTATGCCAAGAACGGCTATATTCAGAGAATATATGCATCAATTACTCAGAGTCATATAAGAAATAAAATATTCAGTCAATAAAGGAAAACAATAACTGCAAAGAATAATGGTTTATCTGGCAGTTATCATCGATCTGGTCCTATGATTGTCGAACTCAAACATCCTCTATCGTTGAGCTGAGCCCTGTGATCGTTGAACTGAAATTCTGCTTTCCAAACTGGGCTTCAAGATTGTCGAACTGAGATGGTTGATCATCGATCTCAATCCTGAAAGAAGATCAGAGATCGTCGAACTAAGTTCAGCAATCGTCGATCTCAGCATTAAGAGATTAACTCTGAGATCGTCGAACGTAGAACGAAGATCGTCGAGCTCTTTTCTCTTAGTCAATTTCTGCCTTGTTCAGTCTCTGCTGTCTTCTAAATCTCTGATGTCTTGATCTTGTCTCACTGAGTTGTTGACCTAACTAACACCTAAGACACTAGACTAGACCCTGGCTATACAAAGTGGGTCTGATTCAGCCTATATTAGCGAACCTAGCCCAAATCCAAACTAGGGGTCCAACATAATCCTTAAGTCATTTTCTGAACTTTATTGTCTTACTGTTTTATTGTTTTACCTGAACCCCAGGTTGCCAGATATCATCCCCAGGTTGCCACCTAACCCCAGTTGCGGCTAACCAGCAGACCATAACTGCTCCAAGCCACCTGATCGCATACTGTGGGTTTCCACCAGACCGCTGTTGTGGCTAACGATCAGTCCATTGTTGTGGCTCAATCTAAACTGCTGCAACTTCACCAGACCATTGCGGCTTAACTCTAGAACACTACTGCGCCTTCTTGTAAGACCGCTGCGGCTTAACTTCAGATGCATAACTGCGGCCTCAAACCAGCCTGCTAGAGATACTACCAAATAGCCCACTGTGCCAAACCTCTAAATGGCTGAATAGAGCCGACAATAATGCACCGCTAGACCGCTAGATCATACCGCATGACAACCAACTAGATATGCCTCGACGACTATTTCGGCTAACTGCCCGAACTATGGTTCCATCAATACCTTCTTCGGGTAGAATCGGAGGAGCGAGTCGAGGCCCCTTCACAGGAATGTGACCTCGAAGTCTTTATACAAGAAGAATTGTGGAGGATGGAGTAATCACCTGTTAGGGTCGGAGGCCAGTATACCTCCTCGCCACACTGGATTGGGGAGAAGAGTATTTTGCCGAGTTCGCCCTTGATGATGATGAACTTTGGAAACAATTATGGTTCTTATTAGTCGTCTCACACACCTTGATCTGTGAGCTGGCAAAGAAAGCAACCCCATCGTAGTTCGCACGGAAGATGAAGATATTTCGAAAGACAGTGAGATTTAATTCAATCCACTCCTTCTGATGGAAGCTCGCGAAAGCCACAAGTATGCCAATCACGTTGGGGTTCATCTATGCATGGAATGGCCCTAAAGTACTTCAACAACTTACGGACCTCCAACCAGAGGGGCAGGAGCAACCCCACCTCAAAGTGCGAGATGAGGAAGGTGAGTTTGTTGGTATAGACGGTGTTGATCGCCTTGCATCGCCCAAAGTGGCGCGCGACGAACCCGTTCAGGATATAGTCCTCCACGAATTCTCTAAGCTCCTCCTCCGTTGTATTCCCATCGAAGAAAGGAGATTCTGCAAATTGCTTATCACACTTTGACCATCCGTCAGCGTCAGGCCACGTCTTTCCCATCTCTGTAGATCTCAGCGCGAGTGCAAATGGTGAGAAGAACAGCAAAAGGGGGCTATAAGTGGGCAATAATTAAGATATGACAAGGATAGGTAGGGGGTCCTATTTATAGAAAGCAAATTAAACTTGCCGAGCTGGCTATCCCAACACCGCTCGTGGGTCCCGATTTGCTAGACCCCTGTGAACTGCTCTACCCTAATACGAGCTGAGCCTAAATCGCAGCATGATTAGCAAGTAATAAATATTTGATATCGAACTTATAAAGAATAGTTAAATCTATTATATAAGTGTTCATCAAATATAGCGGTAGAGAAATTATTGTCATAATATGCGAGCTGGGTGTCTAGGGGGGTGAGTACCAGTTACCTCAGCTAGGGAGCCATTTCCATCTACCCTGGCCTCGTGCCCCTGTCCCAGGTGGTCGGCGAGGGTTGTTAAACTCCCGGACTAGCTCAAAATCTTGGTGAACAAAGCACAGGTTTTCATGAATCCAATCTATTAGGGTTCTTGGGGAAGTCATCCCGCTTGTCAAATCGCGCCGAACCTCATTTGATAGCTGCACATAGTCTCGTTCCATCACGCGCAGCTGCTCTCTGTCAACAACCCGCTCTTCTTGGGTCTCATGCAGCGCGAGCCCATACTTCCTGAGAATCACAATAGTTTGCCTCCTCATCTCGGCAGGCTCTTGGGAGGCGTCTAGTAAGTCTTCCAACACGTAGGGAGAAGGAGGTGGCGAGTAGCTCCCTGGGTTGGTGGACTCCTCAGCTTCAGATTGCCTAAGAAGGTCTGCGAGGATAAACAAATTCAAGAATGGAACCTGGGATCCATAATATGGTTAAATCCTCAACTAACCATGCGAGGCGAATGCCCCCTGGAGGTGTAGCTTGCGGGAAGAAATCTGTTATCCCTACAGAGGCCGAGCAGGAGCAGAGATAAGGGGCTTTCCATGACTCGGGGGGTGAACGCCTAGAGAAGTTACCTATTCGATGCTGGGGACGGGGATTTCATCAGCCTCCTTACTTTTTTGTTTGCGAGCAGATGAGTTTGGCGTCATCAAGCCCAGTCTAGTGGTCCAAAAGGTGAGCCTCGGTCTCTTCATGCGAGAGTCAGCGACATCCTGGAGGCGTGAGCCCACCGTAGGGGTACCCGCATCCCCTAGGAAGGTATCATGATCAGCGGGGATGTCTTTAACCCCTTTCATTTTGGTTTGGTGAGCAGCTTGGAGGAGAAGGCGAGTCCATGATCTGGTGTGGGGACCAGATCAATATGAATGGTGTAATGCCCCAAATTTATAAGGCAGGAAATAGTTCTCGGATGGTTATCGCCCGATAGTAGCTAGCTACCGCGTGATGGTAGCTGAGGAATTAATCTGTCAGAGCTCTCGGGAAGTTATTGCTCGACATTATGGTTACCGTTGGCGATAGACGGGTCAATTTAATTGACAAATTTCTCGGGTGGCTACCGCGTGACGTTACACTTACCGCAGAGCGGTAGAAGAGTAGTTATGGCACGTCCACGTGCTAACGCCCGATTTGAGTTTTGAGTTGTGGCGTCCTTAATAAGCTAAACGATGGTGAAAGTGGATAGATAGATCTAACATTACTCTAGAGGGGGGTGGATAGAGTATTTTAAAAACTTCAATTTTATTTTTATAGCAGTTGTAAAAATAGTTTTATATATATATATATATATATATATATATATATAATAATTGCACAACACAAAAATAGAAAGTAATAATCACAGACGACACAAGGATTTTATAGTAGTTCCCAAATAAATCGGGGTACATCTACTCTTCTACCACTCTGGTAGGAATCCACAATAGGTTTTTGATCAGGTGCTCTGCTACTAGAAGATCTATTTTCTAAGAGAGATCTAGCAACCCTTTGGGCTTTTGACCAGGTACCCAAAAACCAAACCTAAGTCTTTTGATCAGGTGACTTATGAACCAAGTGTTAAGTTTTGAAGGGAGTTAGAACACAGTACACAGTTTGGGAATAAACTAAAAAGTTAGATGTTGTCTTCTCTGTCAAGGGTCTCTGAGAAGACATAGTGGATGATGTTGTAAATTCTCTTGCGGATTTGAATAGAGATTGTGATCAAGGGAGGAGACTTTTCTTCAGGGTGTAGACCTTCTTGTAAGCTCTTTCTCTCTAGTAGATATTTAGACAGATACAGATTAGGATGTCTCTCAGACTGAAGATGTATCACTGGAAGAATATATATATATCAATATCTCCATCTCTATCTATTTGTTATATTTGAGGCAGCAATCTTCTATATATATAGTCTGTCAGGGAAGAGTTCAAAATTTGAAATAAAACAATTCTTGAAACGTCTGAAGAATCTCTTGAGAATTTGTAACTGCCTTGGAATTAATTATATTTAAAACTCTGTGATAAATCCATATTTAATGCTGCCTTAAATGACTATATACTTTAGAATATTTAGCTTTTAATATAAGATTTTCAGTTACTAAACATTTAAAATCATTCAGCCTTCTATTGATAGAGAAACTGCCGGAGTCATCAAACTCAGCAAAAATTTTGTCGAACTAAGCTTGGCTTTCGTCGAAATGATCTTTTACAAGCTGAGTTTTTACATTCGTCAAGTTGAGCTCTATGTTCGTCGAACTGAGCTCAGATTTTGTCGAACTAAGCTCAGATATTGAGATCTTAGTTAGTCGAAGTGAGTTCTTCTTTCGTCAAACTAAGCTCCGAGTTCGTCAAACTAAGATCAGAGATTGATATCTGAGTTATTCGAACTGAGTTCTGAGTTCGTTGAGCTGAGTTCAGAGTTCATCGAACTGAGATTCTCTGGAATTCCTTCTGAAATGACTATGGAAATAAAATATGACCCTAGTCTATACAAGTTGGGTCAAAATAAAAATCCTAATAGTAATCCTAGCCCAAACCAGTAATAAGGAGTTCCAACAATCTCCCCTTATTTGGGTGAGGATATTTTTTATGCGGAAAATGCGCTCTTCCGCTAGCTTGCTCGAGAGTGGAGCACGATCGGTCTGGGATGCAGGGATGAAGAGGAGGTTGATGAGGAACTATCGAGCAAATGGTTACTTTAAGGGTTAGCCGTGCAGGTTGATGCCGAGAGAAGAGAGCAGTTGAAAAGAAGAGGGGGCCACTGGCAGCGGCAACATCAGACTTATCCCGTCGCGGCTTGAATGCCACCCTTGCGATGGGCTTTCCTTTGATTATGAACTGAGGTTACAGCTTGAGATTGCACCTTTACATAGAAAGCAAAAAAGAGTACAAAGGGGGAAGCTGGAGGCTAAGGAAAGATGATGCCAGAGGACGCGCGGTTTGACCAGAGAGGTCAGCAGACCGCGTGGATTGCTGATGAGGAAGCTCGTTGGACTAAGCCGGGCAGACTGCTTGATCAAGCTAATAGGAGAATAGGTGGAGGTCGCGTGGACTGAGAACCTGAGTCCGTAGAACTTGATGCCTTGACCATGACATCTCCACCGTGCCACCTGAATGAGAGGTATGGGGGCCTATTTATAGGCCTGAGCAGGTAACGGTCTTGGTAACGTCACCCCTGTTAGAGGGGTAAGTTATGCGAGTAGAACGAGGAGTCTGCCGAGTCCGTGCCTTACAGAGTAGTTAGGGACTTCAATTTTAGATGATCTTCTACAGGCGGACTGGGATGAGTCCACTGCTGCTGGGAAGAAGCGGGCACCGGGAAACTAGAGGGCTAGCTGGTGGATTACAGATCGAGTCCCTCTAGACTGTTGTGGAGAGTAGGCAGATCGCCGACTGCCGAGCTGGGGCTCTTCTGACGGACTGCGCAACGAGTTCGCCATTGATCGTGGCGGACGGGTTGAGCAGGCCGCCTCTATGTTGGAGGCTTCCCTTGATTGGCGACGAGGGTCGGTGACCTGGAGGATAGAATAGTCCAGGTCGTGTATGATGGCTGGTGGCCTGGTGGCAGGTTGTCAATGTTGCTGCATGAAGTGTCCACATTTTCCTTATGGGTTGGAGTTGAGTTCGCGTGGTATGGCACGGTCTGGAGTGGAGTGATGCCGAGTTGCCATCTCTTCAGGCAGGCTGATACCGAGTCCGCCGATTATTGACAGACTGGAGAGCTAGTCGCTAAATGGATGTTGCGCGGGCTGGAGAGTTGGAGGAAGAAGCAAGCCCACCTCCCATTGGCGTATTGAAGTCTGAGTGAGCCACCATCTTCTGAATAGAAGGAGCAGGTCACCACCTTTGATGGATTAAGCTCATCTCCTATTGGATTTGTCGGAAGAGAACTTATGCGCGGTTAGCTAATCTAACCGCGCGGCCTGCAAGCGCAGACTGAGGAAGCAGTCCGGAGCCCCTACAGAACGAGCGGCTGCTGCACGATATGGCCGGTTAGATTTGGGAGACCGCCCTAGCCGCGCGGCTTGAGCGGATAGAGAAGTCTGTCCGCCCACCCTTAGAAAAAATGGCTTACAGGTCGCGAACTCCAGAGGGAACTTGGGGCAGGCCGCGACTTGCGAGCTGGCTGCCTTGTGAGGGATCATCGATTTCTGGGTTAACATAATCCCTGCACTTTTTTAAGTCCCGAAGAGAAATTTGAAAAAGTGGGAGACCCACGAAAATCGTGATCCATACCTCAGAAAAATAAGAGGCGGGGAGAGATAGAACCTGATATCTCTCCTTAGAGAAGGACTGGCAATGTCTATCTTTTTCCTTGCGAAGAAAAAGTTAATGCAAGGGAAAAAGAGGTAAATCTCGCATTTACCTGAAGGAGGCTTGCAAGCACTTGTTAACTTCTGCAAAAGTAAGAATAAGTCATAGGTATGAAATGAAACTAAGTTGCAAGTACCTGGATGGAATTTGCAAGTCTCTGCTAATCTTTGTAAAGGAGGAGTTAGTAGCAGATATTATAGAAAAGTAAGCAGCAAGTACGTGAAGGTAACTTGCTAATATCTCCTAATATCTGCAAAAGAATTGTAAGTAACAGATATGATAGAAGAGTAAACTGCAAGTACCTGAAGAGAACTTGCTAATGTCTGATAATCTCTTCAAAAGAAGAGTAAGTAGCAGATGAAGATAGAAAAGTAAGCAGAAAGTACCTGAAGGGAACTTGCTAATATCTGCTAATCTCTATAATATAAGAGTAAGTAGCAGATATGATAGAAGAGTAAACTGCAAGTACCTGAAGGGAACTTGCTAATATCTGCTAATCTCTACAAAAGAAGAGTGAGTAGCAGATGATGATAGAAAAGAAAGCAGCAAGTACCTGAAGGGAACTTGCTAATATCTGCTAATCTCTGCAAAAGAAGAGTAAGTAGCAGATATGATAGAAAAGTAAGCAACAACTACCTGAAGGGAACTTGATAATATTTTCTATTCTCTGCAAAAGAAGAGTAAGTAGCAGATATAATTGAAGAGTAAACTGCAAGTACCTGAAGGGAACTTGTTAATATCTGCTAATCTCTACAAAAGAAGAGTGAGTAGCAGATATGATAGAAAACTAAAATGCAAGTACTTAAAGGAAACTTGTTAATATTTGTTAATCTATGCAAAAGATGAGTGAGTAGAAGATGATGATAGAAAAGTTAGTAGCAAGTACCTTAAGGGAACTTGTTAATATCTGCTAATCTCTACAAAAGAAGAGTGAGTAGCAGATGATGCTAGAAAAGTAAACAGCAATTACCTGAAGGGAACTTGCTAATATCTGCTAATCTCAGCAAAAGAAGAGTAAGTAGCAGATATAAAAGAAAACTAAGTCGCACGTACCTGGATGGAACCTTCGAATGTTGACTGTTGATATGATAAGATATAATTGTATAGCAGAAGAGATACTCGACAGACTCTGCTATTAACTGAATAGAGATCAAACTGCGATAGTGATCGTCTCACATGATTAAGTATGATGTTTTTAACATGAAATCCAAATAAGCAAGATGAAACCCTCTCAATTAGACCTCTATAACATGGCTTGTCAATAAATAGAAATAGAATCCTTGATTGAAAAGTAGATGCCAAGAGTAAGCATAATCAATCGTCAGTGGATAGAGCTTCATGAAAGTCGAATATACAAAGTGAGCATAAGAAAGAAAATGCAGCAAATCCTTTTGATAGTATTGGATTTAACCTGTTAACCAGTAAGATGGAGAAAAACAAAGAAAGGGGGGCTATACCTCAAGGATGACTCAAAAAGACAGTATGTTGCCACAGGAGATCACCTGTGGGCCTTATGCATCGCTTGCCTAAGAAAAATCATCTAGGGCGTACACCTACCTAGAGTGGACTGGTCACATTCCCTTAAAAGAGCATAAAAGGGAGACATGCTCAGAATTCTAAGAAGGAAACGATAGATGCACTGCTCTCATGCCTCGGGTTACAAGCATCGCTGATCAATTAGACTAGATGCGCCAAGTGGCCCATTGCTTGTCTGCGAATTGATCAGCAGAGTTGTGGGCCCTGCGATGACACGGATTGAGAGTACCATAGAGTATTCGTCCATCACAGTTATGAAATGATCGAAGAGTCAAGGATACACTTGATCGCCATTGCTTGTCAAGCAAAGATCATCGTAACTGTAATGTATACTTAGCAAAGCACAGTAGACCTAACACATGGGACCTCCCTTGATGCTCATCATATGTTTGATACCGGCTAGGATCCGAAGTCTGAAGTCCACCATCATAGATTGAACAACCCCCACTGCACGTACACGAACACTACCCACTATATGTGTTATTCGTGGTATTACGCCGGAGAACAATCTATGGAGGGAACAACAAGACTTGGCGATATCTCACTGGTTCATTGATCTCTTTGACAAAGAGAAAAAGTAGAGGAGGAAGCACTCCATAAAGGGAACAGTGTCAGTGTGGGATCTCTGACGTAAAATTTATTGAAATGAAAAGAAAGAACACTTAGAAGTGTTTTTAAAAGTGATTTTCTGAATAGTAGAGAAGAAACAAACATTAATGATTGTAAGGAGTTTGCAATTTCCTCTTTGCCTTAGAATAGTCTTCCAAGGGCGCCTTCATCATCAGCATCAAATGTCTCACCTATAACGAGGTCATGATACTTGTTGATTTGATTCACTCCCTTTGAGCTTTAAGGAATGTCAACTACTTCTTTGCCTTTTGAAGTTGACGGATCAGAGTGATCATCCTTCGGGAGTAGATCCCGCATCTTACCCTGCCTAAGTATTTTTTGTACAAGTTGACGAAGCGCTCGGCAGTTTTCAGTCAAATGACAGCTTTCTTTCTGGAACTCACAAAACGAATTTGAAACTTTTGATCTTTGATCTGTCGGCTGGTAAGGCCTTTTGAAATTAGACCTACCCTTCATGATTTGGCTCACTTCTTGCATGTCTTCATCTAGTTTGGACTCTGGCAAGTCATCATTTTGCTGGTGATGAACCGAAGCTGTTTGCGGAGGTGGTGCTGGCAATAGTTACAATTGGTCTCTGGCACGATCCTTGCCTAGGAAAGGGTGTTGATCACGTTTAAATCTTCTTCCCTTGCTCGAATAGGATGGAAAATCTTTACGACGAGACCACAGAGTTTGCTTGCAAGATGAAGAAGAATCTTTCTCTACTATAAGCTTAGAGACGAAGCTGGGATTGATCTTCTAAACTCGAATGTATGAGTTGGCTAAACCAACTAACTCTTGATTTGTCCTTGGTTCTTGGACATTAGCATAAAACTTGAGTGGTCCTTCACGCATACAATGAATAAGAGCCACTCGATACATTTCTTGATCGACGATCTCAATGTCCAAGATTTCGTTCTGAAAACGATCCACAAAATGAGACCAAGTCTCATTGTCTCGCTGCTTGATCTCAAAGAGGGCTTCTGGACTACCCTTTCTCTTTGTAGAGGTAGAAAACCTGAGCTGAAACTCTCTTCGCAAATCAGTTTAGGAGGAGATGGATTTAGAACGCAGTCAATAGAACCAATCTCTCACTTGACCATCAAAGGTTGTTACAAAGAGTATGAATTTGGTAGCATCTGAAAGGATCTTCAGAGCTATAGCTGATTCAAAAGCTTGAAGCTGTTTCATTGGATCAGTCTCTCCAGTATAAATTGGTAGTCACGGATCTCTAAAGTTTATTGGAGTTAGTTCATGTCGAACATTCTCTAAAAATGGTGACGGCTCTTCCTGTTCTCCTATAGCATAAGGAAAAAAGAGAGCATAAGTTGTAGCTGGGAAAGGAGCAGGAGGATAGAAGGGAAAAGCTGTTGTGGGAGGAGCAAAGGTAGGAGCTGAAGAGTAGGTATGACTTCCCTAAAAATTCAGAAATCCTGCTGGACTTCCTCGAGCAGCTTCCCGAAATAAGTTTTGACGAGCTATGAACTCATCATTCTGATATCGCAAATAAGCTACATGCCTTTGCAGAAAGGTTGACGGGTAAATAGGAGGATAGATCGACGGATAGGCCGGTGGATAAGCTTTTGGAGTCTCCAATGCTGGTGCAGGATTAACTTGAGGAACTGGTGGTGCTGTAGATTGTATTTCTAATCGCTGCATAATAGCAGCTAGAGTATGGTTGATTTCTTGAAACTATTGGGTCGTTTCTCTGCGCTATTGCTCCAAGGCTTCCTAGATTGTATCTTCACCAGGACTTGATGGAGCAAGGTTCTCGGCTGGTTAGTGGTCTGGAATGAGTAACCACTGACTTCACCGTCTGTTCGATATCTGAAGGTCGTGTGTTAAATGTTGATGCGGAAAATGCGCTCTTCCGCTAGCTTGCTCGAGAGTGGAGTATGATCGGTTCGGGATGCAGGGATGAAGAGGAGGTTAATGAGGAATTGTCGAGCAGACGGTTACTTTGACGGTTAGCCCTGCAGGTTGATGCCGAGAGAAGAGAAGAGATGAAAAGAAGAGGGGGCCGCTAGAAGCGGCAACAACAAACTTAGCCCGCTGTTGCTTGAATGCCACTCTTGCGATGAGCTTTCCTTTGATTATGAACTGAGGTTACAGCTTGAGATTGCAAATTTACATAGAAAGCAAAAAAAGGGTACAAAGGGGGAAGCTGGCGGCTAAGGAAAGACGATGCCAGAGACCGCGCGGTTTGACCAGAGAGGTCGGTAGACTGCACGGTTTGCTGATTAGGCAGCTCATTGGACCAAGCCGGGCGGACTGCTTGATTAAGCTAAGAGGATAATAGGTGGAGGTCGTGCGGACTAAGAAACTTAGTTTGCAGAACTTGATTCCTTGACCTTGACATCTCCACCAAGCCCCCTGAATGAGAGGTATGGGGGCCTATTTTTTGGCCTGAGGAGGTAAAGGTCTTGGTAACGTCACCCCTGATAGAGGGGTAAGTTGTGCATGTAGAAAGAGGAGTCTGCCGAGTCCGCGCCTTGCCAATCAGTTAGGGACTTCACTTTGAGTTGATCTTCTGCGGGCGGACTGGGACGAGTCCTCTGCTGCTGGGAAGAAGCTGGCACCGGGAAATTAGAGGGCAAGCTGGCGTACTGCAGAACGAGTCTGCCCAGACCGCTGCGGAGAGAAGGAAGATTGTTGGTGGCCGAGCTGGGGCCCTTCTGACGGACTACACAATGAGTCTGCCATAGCTCGTGGCGGACAGTTTGAGCAGGCTTTGTCTCTGCTAGAGGCTTCCCTTGATTGACGATGAGGATTGGCGACCTGGCGAACTGAATAGTCCAGGTCACGCATACTAGATGGCGGCCCAGAGGCACGTCGCCACTGCTACTGTATAAAGAGTCAACCTTTTCCTTGCGGGTTGGAGTTGAGTCCGCGTAGTATGGCGCGGTCTGGCGTGGAGTGATGTCGAGTTGCCGTCTCTTCAGGAGGGCTGATACAAAGTCCGCCCATTGCTGGTAGACTGGAGAGCTGGTCGCCGCATGGATGTTTTGCTGGCTGGAGAGTTGGAGGAAGAAGCAAGCCCACCTCCCTTCGGAGGACTGAAGTCTGAGTCAGCCACCTTCTTATGAATAGAAGGAGCAAGTCGCCACCTTTGATGGAGCAAGCTCATCTCCTCTTGGATCTATCAGAAGAGATCTGACACGCAATTGACTAATCTAACCACGCGGTCGGCAGGGACGGACTGAGGAAGAAGTCCGGAGCCCCTGCAAAATGAGCGGCTGCTGCGTGACCTAGGCTGCCAGATGAGGGAGACCGCCCTAGTCGCGCGGCCTGAGCGGATAAAGAAGTCTGTTCGCCCACCCTTAAAAAAAAGGGCTGACAGGCCCCGACCTCCAGAGGGAACCTGTGGCAGGCCGCGACTTCCGAGCTAGCAACCTTGGGAGGGATCGCCGATTTCTGGGTTAATAGATACTATCAAACAAAGAAAAACATAAAGAATAATTATCTAGAAGAAATATAAATGTTTAGCAGATATATAAAGTGCTTTGAGAAAGTAATAAATATAACAACATAGTTCAAAGGCAAAATCAAAAAATAGGAATCCTTCTGAGGAGCATCAGATGAAGGATCTGAAGAAGACTTGGTGAAAATCAGTTGTCTTGTAGGATCTCCAGACTCCCTTTTGCTCAGCATCAGATCTTGTGAACCAATAATCTTCTGAGAAGAGAATGTGGGAACAACAGCTTCTGGATGCAAGCTCAAATATTTGTCAACATTGAATATGATTTTTTTCTGATATTTGTCCAATTTATTTTGCTTGTAAGAGGACATAGTATTAAACTTTGAAGCGTCCTTACCTTCAGATCTTGCTTTCTTTATCTGAGAAATAGCAATTTGTTCTTTAAACCTAGCCATTCTATATACTAGATCTAACTCTGGTTCAATTACAGGAGAGGCTGGCATGTCTTGGCTAGAATGTTATTGACTAATTTGACTGCTATAAGACTCAGACCTTGTAGGTCTATCTTGCATGTGCTTTGTTGTTGTAGAATAATGAGAAGAAGGCCTTTGGGAAGATGGTGGAATACCTGTTGATCCTGCTACTGGAGGAGGAGGAGGAGGACCTCCCCCAGACTTTGGATAAGATTGAAACCTTTTCTGTTTCTTCCTTCTCTTCTGCTCATTCTTGGAATACCTTATCCAATTTGGATGGTCTTGAGTACGAGTTATTCCATGCAGAATATAATAAGGGATATAAGCTATAGATAAAGGTTACGGAGCAACCTTGGTTGGTGCCTTTTTCCTGGATTTTCTTTTCTTAGAAGTAGAATTTTTTGAATCATCAGAATCTGTATTATCATCAGACTCCTCCTCTGGCTGTTCATATAATTCATCAATTTGTTTATATACATTATCTTCCTCTTGGTCCTCTTCTATATCTTGATTAAATAAATCATCAAAATTAGGCATAGGAGTTTCATCCCATGCAAAAGTAGGAGGGGAAGAAGCATGCTCAGAAATATTAATTAAATAATCAGTCATTGTCGTTCGTGAGACTTGAGCAGAACTGGTAGAAATAACTCTGATACTGGATCTAAGCTGTTCTAAAGTAGAAGTAGCAATAGGAGCAGTGTAACAGACCATTGCACTAGAAAGATCTTCTCCAAGATCTGGAAAACCAGGAGTATGACTATGCCGAAAACTAAAATCTAATAATAAAGAGTATACATTAATTATGGGATTAATAATGAAATCACCAACAGTAATAACCAATGGAATTGTTGAAAAATCATCCTCAATTGTCACAAAAACTCTACAGTGAGCTAGACCAGCAAACACTGAGATGACTTCTATCATTTATGAATCAGGAATCTCAACAAACTCTGTTGTTGTAACTGGAGCATCTACATTGGCTGCAGCTAGAGCTTTTGTATTTGGAGCTTCTTCATCAAGCATATCCCCCTACCTAGATTCAGTTATAATTGAATCTAGGCCCCCAAAAGAAAGGAAAAAATGGGAAGATGCAACTTAAGAAGATAGTTCTAAAATATAAGCAAGAAAGGAGCCAAAGATTCATCCAAGAGCTTCTTGAGAGAAGGAGTGATGAAATACAAAAGGTTAGAGGCAATAGAAGAGAAATACAGATACATAAATTCTGATTGATTCTGAGTAGATGCAGAGGATGGATTAAAAGAGGAGGGTGTTGATCTGTTAGCACAGGTTGTACAGAGAAAGGATGACTGTGGCATAGATGTAGGATTGATGATAGGGGGAATGTCATCAAGAACAATCTCCTGGATGGATGAGTGAGGGGGAGAGAAGTGAAGTGGAGATGAATGAGGTGACTGATGTGCTGGTGAATTTATATGGAAGGCTGAGGATGGAACATCTTAAGATATAGTTGGCTGTTGAGAAGGTGGTGTGGAGGTCTAGGGGAATGATGTTACGATTGTGGAGTGGAAGAAACAAGCGGTGAATCTTTTTCTGGAGGAGGGAGAGCAGCTAAGACTGCTCTAGTGCTTTCAGAAGCTGCCCTAGAAGGTACTACCCTGGAAGAATTAGGATTCACCCTCTCCCATTTTCCAAATAGGGCAGAGGTTATCCTCTTGGAGGCTTTAATGTATATGATATGAGAGACCAAAATCTCTGGACATTTGGCCTGGAGGAAATTGCCCAGAATTCTGCCATAACCCCCATTCTTGTTCTTGATCTTTTACTTAATAAATTAAACAAGATTGTCCCCCAATTGAGATTTTTCTAATCAACCAGAGCACACATCAACATGAACTGGTGCCTGGTGACATAGTCAAGGGCAGAATGCTTGCCCTGAAGATCTTTTCCAACCACATCTGCTAGGAATTTATATTCCATAAAAAATTCCTTTTCCAATAGATGGTTAGGTTTCCTTGTGAGTGACCCATTCTATCTAGCATAATATGATTGTTGGTACTAGATAATCTTAACTCATCGTCTCCATTGAGGAAACAAAAATTTCAGATAAAATTACACGTGTGAGAGAAACTTGATGACCTGAGATTAATCCAGTAATAGTTGTGATATCATGAATCTTTGTAGTATAAACCCATTCCTTTATTTCAGTGATTGGGAGTTTATTCGGGTGGACATAAAGTTGCATAGATGCTTTGACTCAAAGAGTTACAAGATGTCCTGGAAGATTTGATCTTAATGATGAAAAGACTCCATGTCTATATCAATCCTGCATTGAACTTCATCGCTATGAGAATCTCTTGCGACACCGGCATGATCCTGCAAAACAAAAAGATCAAGTGCAAGAGAAATGGGGAATGCGCGGGATAGAGTTCGATAAAAACATAAATATAAGTTTTCAGAAGTTGAAAGTGAAGGGATATATCTAACTTTACTCTAGAGGGGGTGAATAGAGTATTTTAAAAACTTTGATTTTTTTATAGCGAATTTAAAATTAGTGATATATATATAGATGATAGACATTACACAAAATAGAAAGTAACAATCACAGACGACAAAAGGATTTTATTGTAGTTCCCCAATATATTTGGGTACGTCTACTCTTCTACCAGCCTGGTAGGTATCCATTATAGGTTTTTGCCTAGGCGCCCTGTCTCTAGAAGATCTATTTTCTAAGGGAGATCTAGCAACCCTTTGGGCTTTTGACCTGGTACCAAAATACCAAGCTTAAGTCTTTTGATCAGGTGACTTAGGAACCAAGAGTTAACTTTTGAAGGGAGTAAAACCCTGTACACAGTTTAAAGGTAAACTAAAAGATTTAGATGTTGTCTTCTCTGTCAAGTATCATTGAGAAGTCTTAGTGGATGATGTTGCAAAAAGCTCCCCCAGATTTGAATAAAGATGGTGATCAGGAGAGGGAACTTTTCTTCGAGGTGTAGGCCTTCTTGTACGCTTCTGCTCTCTAGTAGATGCTTCTGAAAGAATTGTATTATGATGTCTCTCAGATTTGAAGATTTGTCACTAGAAGAGTCTGAAGCAGAATATTTGTATCTTTGTATATCTATATATGTGAGTCTTTATATCAATCAATGTCTACTTCAAGCAGCAATCTTCTGAATATATATAGAATGTCTGAGAAGAATTCAAATATTTGAATTAATTGATTCTTGAAACATCTAAAGAATCCCTTGATAATTTAACTTCCGTGGAATTAATTAGCTTTAAAACTCTGTGATAAATCCATATTTAATGCTTCCTTAAATAGCTATATTCGTTAGAATATTTAGCATTAAATATCAGAGTTTTAATTGACAGTTACTGAACATTTATAAACATTCTGCCTTCTGTAAAAAGACTGCCTTACATCGAACTTAGCAAAGATTTCGTCGACCTGAGCTTGGCTTTCATCGAACTGAGTTTTTGTGTTGAGATTAGAGTTCATCGAATTGAGCTTGGCTTTCTTCGAACTGAGCTTAGAGTTAGGGAACAGAGTTCGTCGAACTTAGCTTTGCATTCGTTGAACTGAGATCAGAGTTTGTCGAACTAAGCTCAGAGTTTTGAGATCTGAGTTATTCGAACTGAGTTCAGAGTTCGTCGACCTGAGCTCAGAGTTCATCAAACTAAAAACTTCTGGAATACCATTTGAAATGAATCTGGAAAGAAAATATGACCCTTGTCTATATAAGTTTGGTCAAAATAAAAATCCTAATAGTAATCCTAGCCCAAATCAGTAATAAGGAGTTCTAATAGATTTAGGTACCGCTCGACGATAACTTCTTACCGCGCGAAGGTAGCGCTCTTAAACAGAATTCTAGATAGAATCGTGACCGTTCGCTAGTTTTATTTAGGGATCTGATGGCTGGAGGTTGCCCCTACCAGTATATGTCCGAGAGAGTAGGGTTCCATCTCACTTTTCCTTTGGATCTTCTCTTTCTAAGTGTTAGAGAGAAGGGAGAGTGAAGAAGTAAGAAGAGGAAGGAGATCTCTTCCTTTTGCATAGGAAACCCTCTCCCGCGAGTGTGCAGTGAGTATGAGGCTTTACTTTGGGTAGATACGGTATATCCCCGTAGTTTTGCATTTGGAGCTCGAAATCAAAGTACAAACATAGGCATGTTGTGTGGAGCCCATCCAGACAGGTTGGTATGGATTGGTGATGTTTTTTACATGCTTGTTTTGCCGGAGAAGGCTCCATGTTGTATGTTTTTCAGGTTTCTATACGGTAGATTGCAGTAGGGATCTTTGGGAACTAACTCCAAGGAGCACCCGAAAATCTGGGCAGAATTGCATTTCTGCTAGGTACCGCACGGAGGTAGTGTTACAGCCGGCAGTAGCTCTGTGAGAGAGCTATTGTGAGGCCTGTCTCGTCGATACCTGAGGGCTTGTGTTATGGGGTTGAGTACTTGGAGAGCCCAGCTTGGTGGCCTGAGAGCCATCTAGTGAACATAACGCTGTTATGTGTGTTGGAATGGGAAAAGGGAGGTCGACCCGCATCGTGGCTTGCTACGCCCAGCGATTTGAGTAACGGGATATGACAGAACTGTACCCAGTAGCAATGCCGATTGACCTGTAGGTAGTGTTACCTATTGTAGTCGTAGTTACGAGTGTTCGTCCTTGAGTCAGAAAGACTTTTTAATGCTCATGTATGTTGTCCGTCATAGAGTACAGTGGTGGGACCCTTATTTTTGTCCGGTACACCGAGAATGTACCCTTAGTGCACATGGCGTGTATTCATTGCACAAACATCTGTGGTGAAGTGTGCTTATATTGCACTTTCGTAGCCATGTTCAGTTTTGCTAATGCTATGTAGGGAAAGAGCATCGCCGCCGCGTATTAGGGGTGGGTTGGTTATAATTTGGTCAGCCTTTGCTGACCGTTGATTTATTTTGCCACCGTTCGGTGGATTGATCTTATGCATGAACAGGTGAGCCAAGTGGCTAGTAGTGGGTTGAAGCCCTTGTTGCTGTGCTGGCCCTTAAAGTCCAAAGCGAAGTTTTTTCCTTTACTACTTTCATGTGTGGCCGGCCTGTGTGCCGAAGTATGTAAAACACTTATTGTTTAAGTAAATGATTATAAGGCCAATACTCTTTGTTTATTCTTACTTTCATTCATGTCTTGGACTTTAGTGGACATTAATGTTTTTTGATGGATTCTTCCAACTTATTTAAAAGCATCCGCTAGAATGCTCTGTGTTAGGATTCGAAATTTTATTATAGTAATTTGGCATTATTTCATAACTCCACTAACTGTCTGTGGAATATGGCGTGGGGCCCCGGTCGAACCTTCAATTATTTTCCATGTGATGGATGGGGGTGTTATAATTTGGTATCAGACTACGGTTTCGGCCTTTAATATGAGAATTCGTGGACGAAATCTTTCAAGGGGTAGTGAGCATAGGTATGTGCGTCATCGTTATAACATGAAATGAACCTTTGAATGTCTACTTAGTTATGAAAATACACATGTTTGAGGATGCTGTGTGTTCCTACGATTGATTTTTGCAATTTTGTTTGGTCACTTAATGATGCGTTCTACAAATATAGGTGACCAGGAGTGGTGCAGGACAGTCGTAAAGTCCGTGCTATACAGAAAGAAGTGCGCCTAATGATGTGCCTGCTACCCCTCCTTCGGTAGAGACGATAAGACTTGTGGCTGAGGCGGTGTTTGTGATGATAAACGTCCAGCCAGGGAGGCAAGCACAACCTCCTGCCCCTATTGTGGAGCAGGTTCCGCTTCGTGTGGCAGAGCCTAGAGTGGTGGAACGAGAGGCTTTAGAGCCTTTGGTGCCAGAAGTGCGATAGAAAAGCAGCTCAAACATATGATGAGCTTCAATCCTCCAGGGTTTACGGGGACTAGAACACCAACCTAGGCCGAGGATTGGATCTCTCGTGTTAAGAGAGTCTTAACTGCAACTAAGATGGAGGAATGACAGAAAACCACCAAAGCCACTTTCCTGTTGGATGGAGAGGCGAGACTCGTGTGGGAAGAGTTTGAGATGTATCTCTTGGTTGGAAGACAGTCTTCACTCAGCATCGAGTAGTGTCGGCAAAGTGCCGAGTGAAGTTTGCATAGTCTTCACTCAGCATCCTGTAGTACAGAAAAATGGCTATGTACGAAAGTGTCAACACACTTCAAATGTGTCAACACCTTTGCAGCAGCTGTATCGAGACAAGTAAGCAAACTCAACACCTTAAATACTAAGTCAGCAGCGTCGAGATAAGTCAGTTAACTCGACAACTTTAAGACTAAGTCAGTAGTGTCAAGATAAGTCAGCTAACTCGACACACCGAAGACTAAGTAAGTAGTATCAAGTCAAAATAGGCAACTCGACACATTGAAGTTTCAAGACAGCTGTGTAAATACAAGTCAGTTATCTTGACACATTAAAGACAGAGTCAGTAGTGTCGAGATAAGAAAGCATACCTAGCACTATAAATCTTGAAGCAGTTGTGTCGAGACAATACAAAGGTCGTGACACAAAGAAAGCAGGAGATTTTTCTAAGTAAAATTGTGTCGAGACAAACTAACTATCTCAAGACAATCTAACTTTCTCGACACTAAGCAGATATGCAGAGTCAACACAGAAGATGGTTGTGTCGAGACAAACCAGCTGTCTTGACACTTTCAAGTTTCAGATAAAAATTCTTCCAAGTAGAATTGTGTCGAGACTTCTGTGATGTCTCCACATAAGTTTCGAGACACTTCAGACATTTCGACACTTATGTTTCTGAAGAAATGCAGAGTCAACACAGAAGTGTCAAGACATGTCGGAACTGTCACGTCAGCTACAGTAATGAGATATTTCGACAGAAATAGATTACAGGAGAACTTTAAAGTATGATGTCAGTTGATGATGTCATCAACCAGTATATAGCAATCCACGAAGGCTATAAATAGAAGGGTTGTCTATACAGAAAAACACACAAGAAAGAATTGAAAAATCAAATAGAAATTCACATTTTATTTTTGAGAAGGAGGAATAAGACGGAGGTCTTCAAAGAAATCTCCAGATCCTTTTTCAAAGTCGATCTGAAGATTAAGGTGGATTGATCAACAATTTCTTCAAGGTAATCAAGTCGATCAACATCAAGAAGATTGCAGATCCAGTGGAGTAACTCTTCAGCCAACCATTTTTTCAAGAACACATTTATTGTGTGAATTGAAGAATCTATGCTAAAAGATAAGTAAGATTACAGAAGTTTTATTTTCTGAGAATTACAATTGTGTTTTAGCTCTATATTTCTTAAGATCTCCTTGAGATTTGAGTGGGTAGGAGATCTTTTCTCTGAGTTGAGGTAAGCCTAGGTTTTTATAAGGGTTGAGGTAGGGTTCTTGAGGGACCTTAGTAGGTGATTTATGAGACACTGAGTTGTAGGCCTATTTATAAA